>JAKRSK010012735.1:272500-302500 GCA_029891615.1 Natrix natrix natrix | reverse complement strand
AAAGGAGAGACAAGGCGCGGGGGATCCAAGCAAACAAAGCTGGGCCCAAAGGACTAGAAACTTGAAACGCAAAGCAAAGAGGCAGGAAAGAAATCTGGAAAAGCGCTGGGAAGGACAGGAGGCGCGTCTAAACCCTTCCCGACGACAAACTTGGCCGCAAGACTCTGGTTTTTTTGGGGGGAAGGGAGGGGGGCTTTTTATCGGTGGGAAGAAATCGGCCAGTCTACTCTAGTGTGGGGCGCGTGGAAAGCCGTCGGGAGTGGCCGTGGGACGCCCCTGGGAAAGAGAGAAGGCTACCCTTGGCTTTGAGGTCTCGGGTTGAGCAGTCGGCAACCGGGCGCCCTTGCTGGACCCGAAGGGCCGCACTTGCAGAGCGGGAGGGGGAGGAGGACTCGCCCCAGGGACGGTGACCTTCCCCGTCCGCCCTTCTCCTCCGCCTTCCTTGCTCCCGTTCGCTCCTCCTCCCGTCCTACTTTTCCCGAGGATTTCACCTGCTTTCGCACGACCTTCAGCGGGGTCTCACTATTCCCCCGTCTCTTCCTTTTGGGGCTAGCCCCATTCTGTCCCCCCCTAAACATAACATCTCCCGATTTTGTGTTTGGGAGGGGGGAATAGTTCTCTGAAGTCTGAGAACAAATACAGGAATTGACCCAAATCAGAAGGAATCCGGGAATACTCCCCCTTCCCCAATTAATACATTATATTCAGTTGCGGGTTTTTGAATAAAACGTGTGTAGATCGTGCAATTCGCCTCCCCCATTCCTGATTTTTTTTGGCTGCCAGAGATTCTCCCCCCCCCGCTCAATCTTGTATGTACTTATATCTATTATCTTATACACACTTGACAAAACAAACAAACAAACGAATAAATAAATACGGAATACGGGTTCTACGCTCCGCTTTCTATTTTTTGACACCTCGCGGTATCCACAACAACAAGAATTTATTTTCAGAAAATAAAAATCAGCTTCGCCTTCCAATCCCTGCTTTCTCCACAACCGACATCCACGGCCGCCGTTTCCTCTTTTTAAAAACGCCACTTTTTAAAAGATCGTATCTAGGATCTAGCCAGGCGGGTTCACACAACCAGTTCAACCCCCCACGGGTTCGCCAAGCATCGTGGTTTAAAAGCTCACCAAATAGACGATGCCGAAATAACCGTTTGACTGTGGAGGAAGCTCGGTGAGATGCCCTGAAATTTAGGAAGACAATGGTTTTCGCCTTCCCACAACCTAAAGTTCCCCGTTTCAGCCAGGTCTAGCCTCCCGGGACACAATCCAACCCCCGCTCCCCCCCCAAAAAAAACCCCGGAACGACATTTGAGCCGTGCAAAATGCCTGGAGACCTCAGCCGGTCCTTTTAATTCGTACTTCATTAATACAATGAGCGCGTCGTGGGAATCCAGGAATCCGAGTTAATTCCAGTTTAGTTCAGCTGGCTGAAATGTAAATCCGTTTTGCTTTTTTGCAGGGGTTCAGAAACAGAGCGCACCAAAAAGTCAATTAGAAATTCTCTTTTTTTTTTTTACCCGCCCGCCCCCGGCTAAATTGGTGAAAGCGCAATTTTTGCAAAGTGGGATTGGGCGCAACCGAGTTTCCTCCCATCACACCCCACCCCTCCAACGAAAGAAAAAAAGACATCCCCCCCCCACTTCTTCCAATTTTGGCTGAACAAAACCTTATCAGAATCTTCTTCTGTAAATATGCTAAAAAGGGGCACCAACTCCTAATACGCCCGCAAGGAAGGTCGCCCGATTGGAGGGTGGGGTGGAGGGTGTGTGTGTGTGTGTGTGTGTGTGTGTGTGTGACAGTCAGGGACCCGGCGGTCGTTAGGAAGCGAGTCAGAGACACGTGCGAAGCAGGCGCTGTTCCAATTGAGGAAAAAGCTCACAGCAAACTGAAGCTGGGTTTTTTTAATCCATCAGGCAAACTGATGGTGGCTTAAACGTGGTTTACAAAATAAAACCAGGCGGCTGAGATACGCGGTTCGCCCAATATCTGAATCTAGTCAACGAAAAATAACCAGCGCGCCGTCCACACGCTAAGGAGGGTTTTAAAATAAATATATATATTTGCTTAGGGCTGGTGGGTACATTTGTGGGGTTTAGCTTCGCGCAGATCCCTTAGATTCGTGTCTGGTCCGTGGCAGAGAGCGCGAATAAATTCAGCAAGCGGGTCGAACGGGTCGAGTGGACGCGGCTGCTGGGAAAACTGGATGGGCACAGTTTAAACAACCAAGGGCGTCGGTGCGGCTGAAGCTGGGTTCTCCCCACGAGGATAAGCATATAGACCCTCTTTGGCTGGATTGGCCCACGGCAGATCCAATCTCCCAAAACTGGTTTTACAGCTAAACTTCGAGCCAAAAGGTTTAGTCGGTCTCTACCTTGGGAGGAGCGTAAAAAACCCACCCAGGGGTCAATTTGGGAAGGGGGCTTGGATTATTTGGGGGGGGAGGCGGGGAGAGACGATGGAGGCCATTTTTGGGTTGCCAATGTTCTTCCCCCTCAGGTGCAGAAGGTAGGGAAGTGGACTTTTGCGACAGGGGCGAAGCGGAAAGAGAAGAAAAGGCGTGTATTCTTGGTCTTATTATTATTGTTATTATGATTTCTTCGGAGTATGTTGGCTGGCCTCGATATCCACTCGAAGATGCTCCGCTTTAGGCGAGACGCTTAAGAGAAACCGATTCCAGATTTCGACGCTCGGGGGGGGGGGCATTTAAATCTCCCCGAACTTGTCCTGGTCAGCTGCCCCACACCGTCTCCCCCCAGCCCGATTTCAAGCACGCAAGATTTCACAGCCCCCTTATCCCCCACTCCCTCAACCGACTGGCCGGGCCTAGCGGTGGCTTTTTGGGAAATCATCTTCCAAGGCGAGAATTTGGCAAATTTGGCTTTGGTCGTCTCCTGCCCGTCGTACGAAGAGCCGCATCGAGGCTGGGGGCTGGCGGGGGGGGGGTATCTGTACAAAGAGACAAAGCCCAGGCCGAATTAGTCACCGACCCTTTGCGCTCTTCTAAGGGAGGAAACCCCGCACCCGCGCGGTTTTGCGCTCTGGGAAGCAGCCTCCCGTCCTTTTTTCGGTCGGGTCCCTTCCCCCGCCCCCGGCTAGACCGACGACCCTCGAATTTCCCGGGGGGGGGCAGGCAAAGGGGGTCTCTTTAAACTTAAAAGGCGGCGGCTTTGCCAAAAACCCCTCTCGTCTCTACCTTAACTGTTTCATTTAATCCCTCTCTCCCCTCTCTTGAAACATTTCTTTTACAATTTCAAAACGTTTCTGCAGATTTGCGAGCTTCCCTTTTGCGGGGTTTTATTATTATTTTTTGCGCCGTTTGGATGGGAGCGCGTCTCGCTTCTTATTTCCCCCGAATTCGTTCGGTTTGAAAGCTTGGTTGCCGGTCGAAGGAAGCGCGGATTCTCGCCTCGGGTCCTTCTCGCTTTCCCCCCGCCCCATGTCTTTTAATAAGACTTACGCCCCCAATTCCTGCGCCTCCCGTTAGCTTTCGTTCCCAACTCGCCCTTCTAAACAAGCGCGCTCCCTCCCATGGAAAGCAATTTTCCCTCTTGCTCAAGCAAGGGCCGGAGCAAGGCGGCTCGGCTGGCGTGCGCGCCCGGAGGAGATGGGTAAAACCCGAAGGCGAGGCGCCGATCCTCCGCGCTTCTCCCCTTGCGCGGGCCTTTAAAAAGCCGCTTTTCGCGAAACCTGGAAAGGATCGGCGGTGGAACTATTGCCTAGGGGACATTCAAATAAACAAAGGGAGACGGATTGAATAGGAAGCCACCGCCAGGCTGGGCTCAAGAGACGGGGTTCGCTTTCCCCGGAGAGGGATGCGCTGTTTTCCAGGCGAACTTGCATGGATGGGCTTCAAATTTCCTAGGGGCCACCCGAAAGGAATTTGCTTCCTTGCATAAAAATATAATACAAATAAAGCCGTCCCAAGCGACAAACACGACGCCAACCTCAGCTGCCTGAAGGCCAAGGCGGGCCGGGACTGATGGGAAGTGTAGTCACCCTCCCTTTCGAAAGGAAGCCGGCGGGATCTCTCCCCTCTCAAACCCGTATCTTGAAATAAATTCTGACAAGCTTCAAAAGACGCGGGGATGGCCGGCTTGACCCTTTCCCCTAATTTGGGGCGCCCCAGGGCCTTCCTGGCTTTGGCATGGGGGAGATCGGGAGGGGAGCAACGGCTGAACAGAGGCCGGATTCCCCCGTGGGTTTCCCCCCTCCCCTGGTGATCGTACACCCACTTCCCCCAACCAAATGGACGCGCTACCCGGTTCAACTTTTAGCTCGCTTTGGATTCGTGGATCCGACTTTGTTCGCCTCTAATTCTACATTCTCACACCCGCCTCCATTTTTACACGCGTACCTGGGTTCCACACCCACCTCTATTTCTACACGCGTATCTAGGTTCTTACACCCACCTCTATTTTACACGCATATCTAGGTTCGCAAACTCGACTCCATTTCTACACGCATGTCTAGGTTCACACACCCGTCCCTCTACACGCGTATCCAAGTTCACAAGTTCACATACCCGCCTCTATTTCTATGCGCGTATCCAGGTCCTCACAACCAGGCGCCTATCATAAGAGACTCCTCGTAGGTTAAAGACAAAATATTTCTCCATTAGCTACACCGGCCGCTCCCCCCTTTGCGGTCTCCCTTTGTGGGAAGCTGAGCTGCATCACGGCGCGGTTCCCCGCGCGGCTTGGCTTGGCTCGCATCCCAAAGCCGCCCCGCTTGGACTGGGAAAGAAAACGCTGATAAAAGGACAAGGCATCCCCCCACCATTTAAAAGCTTCCTTCCCTTTTCTCCCTTCTCTCGCCAGGCCGACGGTGACGACCTGAGACCCGGGAACATAGGGGACTCTCAGAAATCGGCTTTCCGCACACTCGCTCGCCCTGGGCTTTTCCCTGAGAGCGGAACATCCCCTGCGCGCAAGCAAGGCGCTGAACGAGGCCGGGCCGTCGTTCGTTCGTTCACCCGAGAGCTTCCCTTCCCTTCATTCACCCCTGGCCCCGGTCAGACGGGAAAGAACCGGCCTTAATCCGCCTGGCCGTGGGAATCCCCAAGAGGAAGAGGAAGGGGAGGGAAAGCACTTTGCACGCGCTCAGAAGTGCCGTCTACGCTTCCGGCGTAGATCTCTCCCAGAGCCTTCGAAGCGGAACCTCGGGCCGAAAAGGACACACACACACACACACACACACACTCTCGCCTGGAGAAGCGACGGAAGGAGGCGCGGGGCTGGTTTGCAATTGCGCGTGGGAATCAAAGGGGAAGGAAAGAGCCAAAGGATAAGTTTTCAGGACGCGGAACAATTCGGCGGGTGGGGTGGGGGTGGGGGGACGATGCCTAAGACGTCCAGAAATACCCTCCCCCAGTAATCGCCGGCATATTTAACCTGAAGTCATCCCCACCGACTCCATAGTTTCTCCTAAAAGAAGGAACAAGCCGCTTCCGGATTCTCACAAGGCGTCGGAGCGGGTCAGGGAAGGACCAAACAGCCCAATCCGTGACAGCGTTACTCTTAAAAAAAAAAAAGATTTGGGAAGTCTTCGCAGCCTTATTTGGATCATCCCAGCCTGCCAGGGTTACACTCTGGTCCAACAATGTCTTGTGGGGAACACCTGAAACCCGGTTTTAATCAGGAAAGCGGGTTTAAGCGAGCCTTGTGAATTTGGGGGTGGTGGGTGTCAAGGGGCCTAGATTAGTGTTGTGAAAACGCAGGGAAAGACGGAAGGAAGGGAGAGGGGGGGAGGGAGGGAGGGAGGAAAGAGAAAGGAAGGAAGGAAAAAATGGAAGATAAAGGGGAAGGGAGGAAGGGGGGAGGAAGGAAGGAAAGAGAATGGAAGGAAGGAAGATAAAGGGGAAGGAGGAAGGAAAAAATGGAAGATGGAGGGAAAGGAGGGAAGGAAGGAAGGAGGGCAGAAAAGCCCTTTGGGCAACTTACCTAAAGAAGTCGTTTTTACAGTAGAGTTTGCCTTCTCGCGAAAAGCATTTCTCCGTCAAGTTACATTTACATTCGCAACATTGGACGCATTTCACGTGCCAAGCCCTGTCCAGGACGTTGAGCAGGAAGCGGTCCAGGATGGGTCTTTTGCAGCCGGCGCAGTGAACCATTGTCTTTGGCTAGAGGTCGTGCTGGGGCGGGGGTGGGGGCGCCTGGGGGAGGGCTGGAGGGGGGTCGGATGCCGAAGTTGGCCGAAGAGAGAGAAATAAGTCCTTGCTTCAAAACCTTACCGGATTTCAAGAGAGCGCAGGGGGACGAAACGAAGGCGAGGAGTCCACCACCGCCAGCCTCAAGCAAGACCCCGATTTGGGGGGGGGCACGGGGGGGTGGCAGGCAAAGTGTGTGTGAGAGAAAGCAGCCCCTGCCGGCTCCCGTTGGTTGACAGATGAAGCTGAACGAAGCTGGCAAACTGGTCTTGGAACAAGGTCGGGGCAGGATCGCGGAGGGGGGGGGTGCCCCACAGACGCCCCTCTTTAGTGCATCTCGCCAACCGCCTTTTCCGTCTCAATTGTTCCAACCACCTTCATCATCATCATCATCATCAAAATAATAATCAGCGATTTCCCCTTTTCCCCCGTCCAGAGGTTTTGGTGAGTCGAGAACCAAAAACAAGAAAGTTATTAATAATAAAGTCCCTTTTCTTTTCTTCTCGGCTGTATGAATGTTTGCAAGGGAAGTTCTTCCAAAAAAGGCCGGCTAATAATAATAATAATAACAACAACAACAACAGTCAAGTCGATCTGAGCAGGACGAAAAATCGGAAGAGGAAGGACCATCAATCGGTTGTAAAGAGAGACAAAAGGCCAGGGATATTCTCAGGTTCGAGGTAGAAGCCGTCCGAGGTCAAAGTGCAATCAAGGACGAAATATATATATATTTTTGTTTAAAAAAAATCCCTCCTCCTCCTCTTCTTCCTCCTAGGGAAAAAATAATTCAGCAATAAATTAAAACGGGGCAGCGGTTGAGAGCAAGCGAACGACAGGTCGACGAAACAAGAAGCGGGAGCGAATCTTTCCCACCTGGGCCGGATGGGATGGGATGAGCCGAGCCGGAGTTGGGGAGGGGGTGGGTGGGATCAGAGACAATTGGGGTCTTTTCTCTCCACAAAGTGTTTCATTTTTAGGAACCGAGGAGAAGGCAAGGAATCACCCCACTCTCTTCCCTTTAACGGTCCTTTTTTTCTCCTCCGTGGCTTTTGCGAATTTTTTTCCCTAAAATCCAATGAAATATACATTATACATTATATATATATATATAATATAGTTGTCCTACAAAAAGCGGCCTTTCTGCCTTCTTTCCGCTCGTCCCTTTGCTTCTATATTGGGCTCCGCGATTTGTCTCGATTGAAAAATAAAAATAATAATTCTTGGTCCAGGGGTGAGTGGGAGAGGAGGGGGCGAAGGAGGGGGGCGGAGGTAGAAAGGGGAAGGAGAGCAAGGGGGTGGGGGGAAAGCAGCAAGTGACCTACCCCCTTTACGGGCTCCTGGGTGATGGACTTCCCCACCTCTTCGCCATGGGTACTGGATCGAGGCTGCGTGCCGGGTGGGGGGCACAAAGCAAAAGACGGGGGAGGGAGATGGACCCCGCGCCGGAGGGGGGAAATGCCTGGAGGTCCCCCTCTTTTCCCCCTCTTGTTCCCCCCAATCCTCTTCTTCTTAGGGCGGCGTGGCTGCGGGGGAGAATGTCGCCTCCCCTACCTGGCTGCTTCGCCAAGCGCGCGCCCGCGCGCGTCTGTCTGCCTGTCTATTTGTCTCACTGCCTGCTCTCCTACCCGGCTCGGCTGCGTTTCGGCTTCTGCTTTGCCCCGGCCGGCTTTAGACTGCGGCTTGGCCTCGGCCTCGCCTCCGAAGCCTTATGCAGCGAGCGGCCACGTCACGGCAGCTGACGGCCAATCGTCGCCCGGCTGGCTCCAGCTGCCCCCTCCCTCTCCCCTTCCCTTCCCTCTCCCCCTTCCCCAACCCGCCTGGCCTCGGCTCCCGACGCTCCGGAGCGTCTTTGGCGGCTGCCCGCAGAGCCGGCTGCTTTCCGAGGGGCGGAGAGAGAGAGAGGAAGGGGGCGAGCCGCTGCCCCCACACACCCGCCCCCCCTCCGAGGGAGCGGTACGTTTGGGTCAAGCCGCGCTGTCAACCCCACACCCCCCCCTGTGGCAAGAGGGTTAGGTGGGGAGGGGAGGGGAGGAAAAGGATGGAGAGATGGGGCGGGAGGGATTCGAGCGCGTGTGAAAAACGTCTGCCTGGAAGTTTTCGACGGGGCGAACTGGGAAGAGGAGCTGGGCTCAGCAAGAGTTGGAGGGGAAGGGGACGTGGGACCGGGAAAGCGCGTTGGAGGAGGCCGGAGAAAGATCGGGAAAGTCCTTTTAAAATTTCCCCTTCCTTTTTTTGTCTCACTTTCCGTTTCTTTTTCCCTCTTTCTTTCCCTCTTTCTCTTTCTTGTTTTACAATTTTCTTCTGTCTTCATTTTCTTTTTCTCAGTCATCATTTCCCCCTCTTTCCTTCTTTCCTTCCCTCTCTTCTTCCTTCCCTCCCTCCTTCCCTTCCTCTTTCTCTCCCTCCCACAGAAGAGGTGAAGGGAGGATCAAGCAGAAAAGTCATTTCCACGCTCACTTCCCCGAGTGGATACCCCAAGAAATCCAGCGGGGAGTCTTTTCAGGCCGACAGAGTTTCCATTCCGAACCGAGAGTCTCTTCGGCGTTCCTAAAAGTTTCCACTCTTTCCAAAAAGAAAAAAAAAAGGAAAGGAAAATAAAAGCAGGTGAAACGAAAGAAGCGGTCCAGAAGGAAGCGAGGTCCTAGGCATCACCCAAGAGAGGAGTGGGCGGCGTTTACAAGCATCCCCTCGGGCGAAGGCAAACCTAAACGTTTAGAATTGGCCAAAGGGAAAACAACTGGGACCGAATGTAATTTAGGTCCGCGTGTGCGTGGGAAGTGGCGTCTGCCAAAGCCACGGACGGCGTCAATGGAACGCGAGCCCCTTGAGGGCTAGAATCTTGAGCCTGAAAGTTTTGCAAGCCGGAGGGGGCTGCAATCAACCTGGCTTTGGTCAATCTTGGCGGGCGCAAAAGGTGCGCGCCTACACAAAAGGCTCACCTGAGCTTCCCTTACCTGGGGATGTGCGGCCCCTTTCTCCCCACAGGCAGGACTACCTTCGGAGTATCGAGGGATCCCGGCCGCCAGCTGGCTGAATGAACCGCTGGCTAGTGAACGGAAGGAATAAGACATTCCCCACGCCGGAATTTCTAAGGGAAGCCTTCCGTCTTTGTGCGTGGGAAATGAGGATGAGCGATTGCAGGTTTCCTCCCTCCGGTCCATTTTCTTTCTTTTTCTTGAAAAATGACCTGAATTTCTTTTCAAAGGAAAGTGGGAAATTGCCCCCCCCCCTCCAGTGAAAATAAACACGAAACCTCTGGAGAGGCTGCGATTCCAGGCAGCCCTACATGGTGATAAGGCCCAAGGGCCACCGTGGGCTTCTTTTGATGGCTCTACCAACGAGAGTGGAATTCACAGATAAGGATTTATATTTGCGGCGTTTTGTTTATTTAGGACGTTTATTCTCGTTTCCGTTCTCTTTCTCTGTGTGTGAGGGGAGGGTGAAGATGGAGAGAGACAGAGGGAGAAAGAGAGAGAGAAGGAGGAAGAGAGGAAGAGGGAGAAAGAGGCGTGGAGATGGAAAATGAGGGGAGGAGAGGGAGAAAGAGAGGAAGAAAGAGAGAGGGGGAGAGGGAGAGGGAGAAAGAGAGGGAAAGGGAGAATGAGATATGGAAATGGAAAATGAAGGGAGGAGAGGGAGAAAGAGAGAGGGAGGGAGAGGAAGAAAGAGGGGGGAGAGAGAGAAAGAGAGGGAGGGAGAAAGAGACATGGAAATGGAAAATGAAGGGAGGAGAGGGAGAAAGAGGAAGAAAGAGAGGGGGAGAGGGAGAAAGAGAGGGAGGGAGAAAGAGACATGGAAATGGAAAATGAGGGGAGTAGTGGGATAAAGAGGGAGAGGGGGAAAGAAACGGAGAGGGAGAGGGGAAAAGAGAGACAGTGAGGGGGGGGGAGAGGGAGAAAGAGGGAGGGGGGTAAAAGAGAGGGGGGCGTGCCAGCGCGTGTCACAGATAAAGCTTCGGGAAGTTGGAGAGCAGAGAGAAAACGGAAGTCATTAGCCTAATTCAGGGCGCACAAGGGGCGCTCGCCAACATCCCCCTCCCCCTCCCTTAAAAGCAGACGCTGTGACACATTTTAAAATCCCCTGCCACTGCCTACCCTCCGCGATCTTCTTTAGCCTCTCTCGTTGCCCAAACCTCGCTCGCTCTTGGACCTTAAGCCTGGGGTAGAGAAGACCGGGGATGTTCCTTTGCAAGTGTGTGTGTGGTGTGGGAGAAAGCTAGATTTAAATATCTCCCTATATCCCAATCTCTCTCCCCCCCCACCTGCCCGCTTCAAACAAAGTTAAAGTCTGCTTCAGACAAACCGCTGAGCCAAAGATTCTCGCCAACCTAGGGGGTATTCAGGGACCCCAAATGAACCTATTTTAAATCTCCCTTCTCCTCCTTCACTAGGAAAAAAATCCAACAAACAGCTCCATAAAAAATAAAGAATATTTTTTTTTAAAAAAAGCAACACTGTCATTGTTAAAGAGAGAGAACCTCGAACGAGCCGGTTTTCTTTTTATTTCAGAAATGTGGCTGGTTTAAAAGAGAAATGGAAGTGGGGAAGTACGTTCCCGTCCCCTATTCCACCCCCACCCACCCCGCTAAGTTATTTCTTCGATTTTTTTTTTTTGGGGGGGGAAGGCAGATTTAAGTGTTCCCCTGTTTAAATTTTCCACCGAATTAATCTTTTTTGAAAGCCTAAAATGAAAATCCGGGCGCTTCTGCCGAGGGTGGAGAGTTGGGAAACCGGCTAGTTTATCCACCCCGCCCTGTTTAAAATGGTTAGGATGGAGGGGGGGGGGAAGGCTTTTTCCTTAAAAAGGCACCTTTAGGTGGCAGGCAAAACGCGCAACGTTAAATCAAACGAGATAAAGACAAGGATCACCAGCTTTTGGGGGGGAGGGGGGCGGTTTAAAGCAGGCACTGGGGCGGGGAGGATCCCACCGTGTCATTCGCGGAGTTGATCGATGAATGGGATTTGCCAGAAAATCTCATGGCTCCCTCCAAAACCCACTCTCGTTTTAGCATCCCGGCTTTTTTTTTCTTTTTTTTTGGTTATCTCATGAATATTGCCCCCTCCCCGAGTTTCTATAATCTTCCAACTGAACGAATAAATACATGACCTTCTGCTTTTTTTTTAAAGCCACTCGGCGGAGAGAGAGAGAGAAAGACCTCTTGACCTCACGTAACCCCTTCCCCAAGCGCCTTAAATCCGGAGTGAAACTCGTTTTAGCCGCAGCCCTTCCAAAACGTCGCTCGGGGTGGGGATGGGTGGGGGAGGCTTCGTTGGAAATCGTGTCTCTCCCCCTCCCCCCCCCCAGGAACGAATTCGAATTCTAGCCGATGGTCTGATCCGTAAACCAATTAAGTCGAAATCCTCTGGATTTGGGGGGGAAAAAAAGAAAACACCCGGAAATTTAGGGACAGATTCGGCTAAAAGCCACACTGGGGTTTGCTACTGGTTCGAAAGACATTGGGGGAAAAAACCCTTTGGGGTGACGGAGCTAATTTGGATACCCCAAAATCTCATGTAGGGCTTATTTTCTTGAGTTCTAACGAGATTGGATCCCGAGCAAAGGCGGCGCAGTTCTCCGGATTTCTGAGCAAACGCGCTTCAGTTCAAGTTAAGAGGCACCGCCGTTTCAATGCGATCCCACTGAACGGCCGACTGGGCCGGTCGAAGTGGGATCCGGCGCAACTTTGGCTATTGGGGTGAGGGGTGGGGGGTTTCTTGCTTTCAAAAATCCGTGGGGGAAATGTGTAGGGAGGCTGACTTAGAATAAAGGCAGCGAGGAAAGGTATTTCCCCATTGAAACCAACCAAGAAATGTTCTCCGCCATAGCTTTTAGGCGAGCGAGAAGCCACGGACGGCTACGAAAAGTACTGTAGGAAGGAAAGTGGCGGGCTGTGATTTGAGCACTTGTGGGTGGGGTGGGGTGGAGAGGCGGGGAGGGGCAGAGAAAGGGGAAGAATAGGGAAGAGAAAAAGGGGACTCCGTCAGAGAAAGAATAAAAAGACAGCGAAAGGGAAGCAAAGAAGGAGGGACAGAGGAAGGGAAAGAGAGAAGGAGAAAACATATCAGACAGATGGAAAAAAGAATGGAAGATAAGGGGAAGGAAGGAAAGCGAGAGAAAAAGAAAGAAAGAAAGAAAGAAAGGAGGGAGGGGGGGAAGGAAACGTACCAGAGGAGAAAAAGAATGGAAGATGGGGAAGGAAGGAAGGATAATGGAAGGAAGGAAGGATAGTGGGATCTATCAATCTATCATAGATAGATAGATCTATCAATCTATCATCTCTCTCTCTCTCTCTCTCTCTCTCTCTCTCTCTCTCTCTCTCTCTCTCTCTCTCTCTCTCTATCTGTTTAACCTACCTCTATCTATCTATCTATCTATCTATCTATCTATCTATCTATCTATCTATCTATCTAATCTCTATCTATCTAATCTATATCAACACAATAGCAGAGTTGGAAGGGACCTTGGAGGTCTTCTAATCCAACCCCTGCCTAGGCAGGAAACCCTATACCGTTCCAGACAAATCTATCTATCTATCTTCCATCCATCCTCCATATATCTATCCCGGCTAAGAGGGAAGGAGGGAGAGAAGAAAGGAAGGAAGGATAGTGTGAGGGAGAGATAAGAAGGAAGGAAAGGAGAAAAAGAATGCAAGATAAGGAAGGAAGGAAGGATAGTGGAAGGGAAGGATAAGAAGGAAGGGAGAAAGCAGAACACAGGGGGGGCGGTGAAGAGGAAGGGCAGTGATGGGGGACATCAGATGCACCGTCCTCCTTCACCCCTCCAGAAGGCCAAGCCGTATCCTCCCCACACCCTCCGCCCGGGCGGCCTCCCGTGTGGCGGGCAGAGGGCTCGCTTCCTCTCGCCAAAGGCTGGCTGGGGTGCCGGTGGCTGCGGCGGCCCCGCGCTCGTTCCGGCTCTCCAAGGCGACAGCTGCCCCGGCGGTGCCAAGGGACCCATTCGCCTTTGACTCCAGGCGCCCAAGTGAAAAGGGCTGTTGGCGGGATGAATGAGGCCTGGGGGATGAGCAGGGGGGCACGGGGGGGGGGGCGACCTGCGAGCGGGCAGAAGGGAGAAACCAACAAGCCACAGCTGCTTGGCTCTGAGATCGGGTCTTGGTTATCTGCTGGTGAAATCGGTGACTTAGAATTCCTTCCTTCCTTCCTTCCTTCCTTCCTTCCTTCCTTCCTTCCTTCCTTCCTTCCACTTTATCTTCCATTCCTTTTTCTCCTTTCCTTCCTTCCTCCTTATCTTCCATTTTTCCTTCCTTCCTTCTTCTTTATCTTCCATTCTTTTTTATCCTTCCTTCCTTCCTTCCTTCCTTCCTTCCTTCCTTCCTTCCCTCCCCTTTGTCTTCCATTCTTTTTTCTCCTTTCCTTCCTTCCTTCCTTCCTTCCCTCTTTATCTTCCATTTTTCCTTCCTTCCTTCTCCTTATCTTCCATTCTTTTTCTCCTTCCTTCCTTCCTTCCTTCCTTCCTTCCACTTTATCTTCTATTCCTTTTTCTCCTTTCCTTCCTTCCTCCTTATCTTCCATTTTTCCTTCCTTCCTTCTTCTTTATCTTCCATTCTTTTTTATCCTTCCTTCCTCTTTATCTTCCATTTTTCCTTCCTTCCTTCTTCTTTATCTTCCATTCTTTTTCTCCTTCCTTCCTTCCTTCCTTCCTTCCTTCCTTCCTTCCTTCCTTCCCCTTTCCTTCTTTCCACCATGCCCTCCCTCCCTGCCCCATAAAGAAGCCCAGCTTAGCACTTTCTCTCTCACTTTCCCCCTTTCTCTTCCAGTCAAAGAAAAGAACAGAAAACATGATATTGGAGCAGTCAAGAGATGGAGGCTTTAAAAAGCAGAGAAAAGCTAAAACCCTCACAAGCTAAAACCGAACAGCCTCTGCGATGCCAAAGCAGGATATTTATTATATTTATCTAAAGCTCAGGTGGGCCCTTGTTGCTCCCTTAGGCTCTTCCATCCTCTTAAGCACCTGGTAGGGGAATGTCTGGCCTGGGTTTGGCAAGGACAAGTTGTGATTTTGAAAAGAGTTGAAACATCTCCAGTGTTAGGCCAGGGAGTGGGCACTTGGTGGACCCAAAACTCTGTGTGAGAAACCTCTGAAGCTTCTCTTGTTGAAAACCTCTGCCCTGATCACCTGGGAAGACTATGAAAATTGGTCCTACAAAGCACCCGTGAAATCCAGCAGGTTCTGACAGGTTCTGGAGAACCGGTAGCAAAAAGTTTGAGTAGTTCGGAAAACCGGCAAATGCCACCTCTGGCTGGCCCCAGAGTGGGGTGGGAATGGAGATTTTGCAGTATCCTTGCCCTGCCACGCCCACCAAACCAAACCACACCCACCAAGCCAAGCCACGCCCACCAAGCCACACCCACAGAACTGGTAGTAAAAAAAATGAATTTCACCACTGCTACAAAGACCAACCTCTAAAGGCCAAAACAATGCAAGTAATATAGTTGACTTCTAACCATTCCTTTAGTGACTGTTCAAAATTACAATGACACCGAAAAAGGGACTTACACCCAGGCTTTGCACTTATGACCAGTGGGGCATCATGTCATCAAAATTCGAACATTTGGCAATCAGCCCATACCTTGACTTACGGCCACAATGGAGCCCAAAATTGTTGTTAAGTGAAACATTTGTTAAGTGAACTTCGTCGTGTTTTACGGCCTACCTTTGCCACAGTTGTTAAGTGAATCGCTGCAGGTGATAACTTAGTCAGCTGGTTGTTAAGTGAATCTGGCTTCCCCATTGACCTTGCTTGTCAGAAGGTCGCAAAAGGAGATCACGTGACCTTGAGACACATGGCAACTGTCGTAAATATGAACCGGCTGCCAAGGACCTGAATTTTGTTCGTGGGGATGCTGCAAACTGTCGTACCTGTGAAAAATGGTCATAACTTACATTCTCCAGTGCTGTTGTAACTTTGTATTGCCAGATCAGCCCAAAAGATCTACCTGCTCTAGATTCCTCCGGATTTGGGGCAGGGAGGAGAGCAAACAAACAGATCATTCTGGGACGTGTGAAAAGAGTGGGCTACCTCTGTGGATTCGCCTCATTTTCATGTCAGGATATTTAGCAGATGTTTCCTTTGAAGTTTGGCTGACCATTTCAGCTTCTCCTCCCTTGTCTGCTTCCTGAGCAAAGATCCTGGGGAGAAACGGTCTTCAGGATGCTAGCTGGGACTCCCCCTCTCCCCAGAAAAAAGCTATGAAAAGTGAAAAGCCCATCCCACCACTGGAGGTTTTAGAGATGAGATTGGGCAGCCATTTTTCTGGAATGGAATAGCGTCTCCTGCCTGAGCAGAGGGTTGGACTAGAAGACCTCCTAGGTCCCTTCCAACTCTGTTATTCTGTTGTTCTTTATTCTTTTAATCTGTTATTCTGTTGTTCTGTTATTCTGTTATTCTGTTATTTTGTTGTTCTATTATTTGGTTATTCTGTTGTTTTGTTATTCTGTTATTCTTTATTCTTTATTTTTTTATTCTGTTCTCTGTTATTCTGTTGTTTTGTTATTCTGTTGTTCTGTTATTCTGTTGTTCTTTATTCTTTATTCTTTTATTCTGTTCTCTGTTATTCTGTTTTGTTATTCTGTTATTTTGTTATTCTGTTGTTCTGTTATTCTTTATTCTTTTATTCTGTTGCTCTGTTATTCTGTCATTCTGTTAATAGATCTCTTGATTTATTTATTTATTCAATTTCTATAACCACCCAACTCAACCCAATGGCTCTGGATGGCTTACCCTTCTAAAAGTATAGAATCATTTTAAAACGTCTCTTTCTTTTCTTGATTTTTTTTTGGGGGGAGCGCGAGAGGAAGCTGCTTAATCACAAAATCTAGAAGGGAGGGAGGTGGAAGGAAACGTCAGGGGTCTCGGAAGAGCTTGCCATGAGTCAGTAAGGAGGTATAATTACACAACCAGTTCTCCCCCCCTCCCCTTCCTTTAGAAGGCGCACGTGCTCACATATTCTCTTTAATGGTTTTCGGCATCTGGTAAGAAGCATCGGTCTGGAAAGCAGGGCACTTCCCCTGGATCAAACCATAAAGCAAACCTGCCTTTTGATCAAATGGATTTTGAAAGCTGGCATTGATTAATTGTCCGTCTTCCTGGCAAAGCCCCCTTCAGTTTTGGGCAAATGATTTGGGAAAGAAAGGAAAGAAACCGCTTCCTGCTTCATGCAGGCTGGTTCCTATGTAGTTGGGTCATTAACAGGATTGGGGCTTCACTGCTCAATTGGTGTGTGTGTGTGTGTGTGTAGAGGGAGAGAGAAACAGAGAGGAGGGAAAGAACTGGGCACAGATCACCTTTTCATGAAGAAAAACCACAATCTCTCTCTCTCCCACCCCCACACGTGTTTAATTATGAATTATTAGGAATTCTTTTAAAGATTTCTCCTACTGTTATTTTGATGCTGCCTTGGACAAAGCAGAGAGTGGAGCGAGGTCTATCCTTCACTCCTGAAAAAGAAAGAGGGATAGAGAGAAGGAAAAGAGAGAGAGAGAGAGAAAGTGGGATAGAAAGAGGCACACAGAGAGAGGCAGAGAAAGAGAGGTGGAAAGGCAGAGAGAAGGGGGATAGAAAGAGAGAAAGAGACAGAAAGAGAGAGGGAGACAGAGAGGCAGAGAGAGAAAAGGGAGAGAAAGAGAAAGGCAGGGAGAGAGAAAGAGAGAGAGACACACAGAGCAGGAGAGAGAGAGGTAGAGAGGCAGAGAAAGAGAGAGACAGAGGGACAGAAAGAGAGAAAACACACACACAGAGAAAGGGAAATAGAGAGAGGCAGGGGGAGAAGAAATAGTCAAATTCAAATTCAACTAATAGTCAACTAGTCCAGAACTGAATTTGGTTGCCTACGATTTTTGAAAATCTCTCTCTCCAGGAAATCTGGGCTAGTTATTTCAGAGGACAACATTTTTGAATTTTCATGTAATTTCATCAGCTAATAGGTAGATTTGTCTTCTGGGAAAGCAACCGTAAGTGGCAGAGGAAGCAAATCTGTGCACTTCGCTTTGCATACGCAATGATTTCCCTGTGTGGTTTGCACTGAAATATTGGTGGACAATTCTCTACAAGTATATGCCCGCGTGTGCAAGGGAAATGTGGTACAATTATCCTGGACATGGCATGCATTTGAATAAGGAGCGAACCTGGCTTAAGGTAAGCTTGGAACTGGCCTGAAAGAAGAAGGCATCAGTACCCAAAATACAGGCAGTAGGTAAGACAAGTGAAGGGTTTAGGTATTTTGAAGGCATATATAGGTAGTCCTTGACTTATGACCGCAATTGAGCCCAAAGTTTCTGTTGTTAAGTGAAAGGTTTGTTGGGAGGTTTGCCCCATTTTACGACCTTTCTTGCCACAATTGCTAAGCAAATCACTGCAAGTTGTTAAGATAGTAACAAAGTTGTTAAGTGAATCTGGCTTCTCCACTGACTTTGCTGGTCAGAAGGTTGCAAAAGAAGAGGGAGTCAAACTATTCTCCAAGGTACCTGAGGGTAGAACAAGAAGCAATGGGTGGAAACTAATCAAGGAGAGAAGCAACTTAGAACTGAGGAGGAATTTCCTGACAGTGAGAACAATCAATCAGTGGAACAGAAGTTGCCTCCAGAAGTTGTGAATGCCCCAACACTGGAAGTCTTTAAGAAGATGCTGGATAGCCATTTGTCTGAAGTGGTGTAGGGTTTCCTGCTAGGCAGGGGGTTGGACTAGAAGACCTCCAAAGTCCCTTCCAACTCTGCTATTGTATTGTATTGTAAAGAGGGTCCCATGACCCTGGGACCCTGCAACCATCATAAATACGTGCCAGTTGCCAAGCATCTGAATTTTGATCTCATGACCACGGGGGATGCTGCCATCGTCGTAAGTGTGAAAAATGATCATAACTCACTTTTTTCAGTGCCGTCGTAACTTTGAACAGTCACTAAATGAACTGTTGCAAGTTGAGGACTACTTGTACTGTAGCCGAAATCCATTATTGCTTCTCTTTTTTGCTTCTTTTTACGGCTTGTAAAGGGAGGCGGCGGCTCAGTGGCTAAGACGCTGAGCTTGTCGATCAGAAAGGTCGGCAATTCAGCAGTTCAGCAGTTTGAATCCCTAGCCCTGCGTAACGGAGTGAGCTCCCATTACTTGTCCCAGCTTCTGCCAACCTAGCAGTTCGAAAGCACGTAAAAATGCAAGTAGAAAAATAGGGACCACCTTTGGTGGGAAGGGAACAGCGTTCCGTGCGCCTTCAGTGTTGTCTCATGCCGGCCACATGACCACGGATACGTCTTCAGACAGCGCTGGCTCTTCGGCTTTGAAACGGAGATGATCACCGCCCCCTAGAGCCAGGAACGAGTAGCGCATATGTGCGAGGGGAAGCTTTACCTTTTATCTTACTACTAGTAATCTATTCAGAGGGCAGAGTAAGTTCCTAATAAAGAGAGGATACAAGGGGTCCTTGGTACTCTCTGAGCTTGCTTGTTTTCTTGCAGATGTTTCATGACCCAACTAGGTAACATCATCAGTGCTAGAAGGGAGTGTGTATTGCAGACAGGAGGAGTAGGAGTAGGAAGGACTTTGTGCATCCTTGGTGCTCTCTGAGCTTGCTTGTTTTCTTGCAGACGTTTCATGACCCAACTAGGTAACGCCATCAGTGCTAGTAAGGAGTGCTGTTTGCTGTCAGTTTATATTCCGGTGATTTGCTATTAAGGACTTACTAGCACTTATGATGTTACTTGGGTTGGGTCATGAAACATCTGCAAGAAAGCCACCAAGCTCAGAGAGCACCAAGGACCCCTCATTTCAACCCTGAGCGACAAACATTTCTCCTTTATTGAGAAAGGAAACAGAAATTTAAACCCGAGAATATCTTTGCAGGGAACATCCTTTTAAGTGCATTAGAAGTCTACCAACTTCACAGGGTAATGTTTTCCCAAAGTGCCCCCCTCCCCACTCCTCACCAGTTCCTGCCACCATTAATCTGTGACATTTATCACCCCCTCCGCTTGGGTAGGAAGATGCCACGAGAAAGAAAGTCTATCACTTTTTTTTTTCCTGTTTGCAGCTCCTATGGAGAAAACACAAACCTTTCTACGTTGAACCGATGCTCCAATCCTCACTCAATTGTCAGCATAAGACAAATTTAGACATTCTGGACAATGTAGCTAAGGAGCAGTCAATATCTCTCTCCCCCTTTAGCAATGGGATATTGGCTAGGACGTTTTCCTACATCAGCGGGGGAAAAAGAAACTGGAAAAAGTTCCGATATAAAATTCTGAAAATTCCAATATTGATATTTCTCAATATTAGAAAAGCCCATCTCTGCATAAATACAGCATTGCTGCTTCTGCGAACCATGAGGTTTTTGGGGGGCAAGCTTTTATAGCGTTTGGGTAGCCAAGATCTTGAAGAAGGACCAAGACTTCAGAAAATGATCTGAATTTAAACCAGAGATATTCTTCTTAGGAATCATAATAGAAAAATATAGTAAAGGGTCAATATATTTAACATTACATATCATAATGGCAGCAAAAATGGTATATATACCCAACAATGGAAAAATGAAAATATACCTTTAGAAAGGGAGATAATAAAGAAAATATTGGTACGTGCAGAAATGGACAAATCGACGCTAGAATTAAAAAACAAAGGAGAATCACGACATCATGACACATGGAAAAGATTTTACCAATGGTTGGAAACGAGAGGCGGAAGTTGGAACAAGAAAAAAAATTAGGATTTGTGAACTTGGAATATAATGTAATTAATATATGTAATATGTGAAAATATAAATGAGTATATTGAGTAGAATATATATTTATGTCTAGATATCTATATCTACCTACCCACCTACCTACCTACCTACCTATCATCCATCTGTCTATCTATCTATCTATCTATCTATCTATCTATCTATCTATCTATCTATCTATCTATCTATCTATCATCTATCTATCATCTATCTATCTATCTATCATCTATCTATCTATCTATCTATCTATCATCTATCTATTTATCATCTATCTATCTATCTATCTATCTATCTATCTATCTATCTATTATCTATTATCTATCTATCATCTATCTATCTATCTATCTATCTATCTATCTATCTATCTATCTATCATCTATCTATCTATCTATCTATCTATCTATCTATCTATCTATCTATCTATCTATCTATCATCTATCTATCTATTATCTATCTATCTATCTATCTATCATCTATCTATCATCTATCTATCTATCTATCTATCTATCTATCTATCATCTATCTATCTATCTATCTATCTATCTATCTATCTATCTATCTATCTTCTATATCAATCTATCAATCTTATCTATCCATCCATCCATCCATCCATCCATCCATCCATCCATCCATCCATCCATCTATCCATCTATATCTAGCAATGTAATGTAAGAAGACCATGTTATTTGTATATTATCTGTTTTTTTAAGTTAGTATGTATGGCAGAGATAACGCCAGGATGGTTGCACTGTGTACAACATTTTAATAAGAAATGAATTAAAAAAAAATTTTTTTTTAAAGGAAATGATCTGAAAAGGAACTGGAAAACTAAATCATTGGATTAAAAAATAATAATTCCAAGGACCCCCAAAACGGGCCTCGTTTTTTTCATTTGACGATCGATGCAAATCGCCTGTTTACTTTCCGTCTAGTTCCTTCCTCTCTTATGCTTTGAATGCCAATCTCTAAGGCATGAAAGGGAGGAAAAAAATAGTTTAATGGATGGTTTGCAATAAACTGAGAAACATTAGCTGGGACACACCAAGGCTTTGATCAACTGAGTGAGACTTAACAGTTAAGAACAACAACAGAGGGTTGGGGGGCATCAAGCGTCAACAGCCAGGAAAAAACAACGGACATTAACATTAGGAAGGCGGCCTGTTTTAGGCGAAACCACCACGGGGGTAATTTGCCTCGGTTGTGAACTTCTGTAAAATGGGTCCTTTCATGCCATATCTGGTCCATGCAGGCAGTCCTCGCTTTACAACTTTTTGTTTCATGATTATTAGAAGTTACAGTGGCCCTGAAAAAATGTCTTACAGCCGTTTTTCACACTTACGACTGTTCCTGGCATCCCTGTGTTCACGTGATCCATATTCAGATGCTTGTCAAATGATTCGTGTTTATGACGGTACACGAATCATTTGACAAGCATCTGAATCTCTATTTAGAACCATAGGACTGGAAGGAACTTTGGAGGTCTATCAATACAATACAATACAATACAATACAATACAATACAATACAATACAATACAATACAATACAATACAATACAATACAATACAATACAATACAATACAATACAATAGTAGAGTTGGAAGGGACCTTGGAGGTCTTCTAGTCCAACCGCCTGCCTAGGCAGGAAACCCTATACCGTTTCAGACAAATAGCTATCCAACATCTTCTTAAAGACTTCCAGTGTTGGGGCATTCACAACTTCTGGAGGCAACTTCTGTTCCACTGATTAATTGTTCTAACTCTCAGGAAATTTCACCTCAGTTCTAAGTTGCTTCTCTCCTTGATTAGTTTCCACCCATTGCTTCTTGTTCTACCCTCAGGTGCCTTGGAGAATAGTTGACTCCCTCTTCTTTGTGGCAACCCCTGAGATATTGGAAGACTGCTTTCATGTCTCCCCTAGTCCTTCTTTCTCAAAAGAAGCTAGCAGAATTATTATTAGATGCCTTAAACCTACTACCCCTCTAAATGGCCTTCAGGCCATTAGTCATCTTAGCAACTAAGATGATTAAAGGACTGTAGACTAAAATAGAATAGCAGGAACTGGGCATGGCTAGTCTAGGGAAGAGAAGGATCAGGGAAGACATGAGAGCAGTCTTCCAATATTTGAGGGGCTGCCACAGAGAGGATGGGGTCAAGCTGTTTCCCAAAGCATCTGAAGACCTGTCAAGGAATAATGGATGGAAACTGATCAAGGAGAGATTCAACCTAGAAATAAGGAGAAAGGTTCTGACAGTGAGACAGTGAGAAGTTTCCTTTGGAAGTTGTGGGAGCTTCCTCACTGGAGGCTTTCAAGAAGAGACTGGACTGCCATCTGTCAGAAATGGCGTAGGGTCTCCTGCTTGGGCAGGGGGTTGGACTAGATGACCTACAAGGTCCCTTCCAACTCTGCGAATCTGATAATCTGATACCTTTTGCAAACTTCCAATAAGCAAAGTCAATGGGGAAGCGAGATTCACTTAACAACTGTGTTACCGGCTGAAGAACGGGGGCGATTCACTTAACAGCTGTGGCGAGAAAAGTCGTAAAATAGTGGGAAACTCGCTCAACAGCTGTCTCGCTTAACAACATAAATTTTGGGCTCAATTGTAGCTGTAAGTCGAGGACCACCTGTATATAACCTGGTTGTGTTTTTTTTCTGGACAAAGATCTCGCAGTTTTCACAGCTTCTTAGCAAGCAGCACTAAGATCTCTGTACATGTGAATTTTTCTGGATACGTTTTTCTGATCCTGAAATCTACAGATTCAGGTTGTTAAAAAACATAGGTATTTCTTTTCCCCCCTGAAAATGTCCCCTGTAGAGGTTTAGGAGTTGAGAGGCACAGGCAGTCCAATACATAGTGATTTTATTTTGTGTAGGATCTCCTGCTTGAGTGGGGGGTTGGACTAGATGACCTATAAGGTCCCTCCCAACTCTGTTAATCTGTTAAATCTGCTTTTAGGTCTATCCCTTGGTTCTTTATATAACTAAAATGTAATGTTGCTCAGTCTTTCAAACTCCTCCAATAGCTATAGGTAGCCCTCAACCTTGGTTAAGAGAGTTTTGCCCCATTTTATGACCTTTCATGCTACAGTTGCTAAGTGAATCACTGCAGTTGATAAGAAAGTAACCCGGCTGTTAAGTGAACCTGGCTTCCCCATTGACTTTGCTCATCAGCAAGTCGCAAAATAGGATCACACGACCCACGGACACTGCAACGGTCATAACTGTGAACCAGTTGCCAACATCTGAATTTTGATCACGTGGTCATGGGGATGCTTGCAATGGGCATAACGGTCATAGGTCCCTTTTTCAGTGCTGCTGTAACTTTGAACAGTCACTAAATGAACTGGCGTAGAATGAGGAATGGTTTAAAAAAATAACATTTTGCATTGACTAAGAAGATACAATACAATAGCAGAGTTGGAAGGGACCTTGGAGGTCTTCTAGTCCAACCCTCTGTCTAAGCAGGAAACTCTATACTGTTTCAGACAAATAGCTATCCAACATCTTCTTAAAGACTTCCAGTGTTGGGGCATTCACAACTTCTGGAGGCAAGCTGTTCCACTGATTAATTGTTCTAACTCTCAGGAAATTTCTCCTCAATTCTAAGTTGCTTCTCTCCTTGATTAGTTTCCACCCATTGCTTCTTGTTCTACCCTCAGGTGCCCTGGAGAATAGTTTGACTCCCTCTTCTTTGTGGCAACCCCTGAGATATTGGAAGACTGCTATCATGTCACTCCTAGTCTTTCTTTTCATCAGACTAGACATACCCAGTTCCTGCAACCGTTCTTCATATGTTTTAGTCTCCAGTCCCCTAATCTTCTTTTGTTGCTCTTCTCTGCACTCTTTCTAGAGTCTCCACATCTTTTCTACATCGTGGCGACCAGAACTGAATGCAGTATTCCAAGTGTGGCCTTACCAAGGCATTATAAAGTGGTATTAACACTTCACGTGATCTTGATTCTATCCCTCTGTTGATGCAGCCTAGAACTGTGTTGGCTTTTTTGGCAGCTGCTGCACAGTGGATTGTCATTAATCCCCTAATTACAGGGAGTCCTTGATTAACGACCACCATTGAGCTCAATATTTTCTGTTGCTGAGCATGACAGTTATTAAATGCGTTTTGCCTCATTTTATGACCTTTCTTGCTACAGTTGTTAAGAGAAACACTGCAGTTGAGTTAGTAACACGGTTGTTAAGTGACTCCGGCTTCCCCCTTTGAATTCGCTCATCAGAAGGTCATAAAAAGTGACCACGTGACCCCAGAACAGTGCAATCAACATGAATGCATGTGTCCAAATTTTGATCAAATGACCATGGGGATGCTGTAATGGTCGTAAGTGTGAAAAACGGTCATAAATCACTTTTTCCAGTACAGTTGCATCTCCGAACGATCCCTCAATTAATGGTTGTAAATCAAGGACTATCATTAGCGAAGGAATAAAACCATAAAAATAAACATGATAATAATATGATGTAATTCAAAGTTAATGAAATATGAATAATATGAAATTAAAAGGAGGAGATGAGGGGGAGCAGGAAGAACAGTGGGTGGGGGGTAGAAAGTGGGTTCAGCTAGTTCAGAGGTGTCAAACTGGATTTGGTAACTTGGGGTAAACAGTAACAGAGCTGGAAGGGACCTTGGAGGTCATCTAGTCCAATCCCCTGCTCACGCAGGAGAACTGTACTAGGGATTCGAACCGCTGAACTGCCGACCTTTCTGTTCAGTGTCTTAGCCATGGAGCCACCTAGTCAAGATTTCTTCGAAGGCCGGATCAGCATTGCAATTCTCCTACGCAGGCTGGCTCGGGGCGGGGGATGGGGGAGAAGAGGGTGTTTTCGCGGCCCGTTTTTGGCCCGGACAGGTGCCTGCATCACTTTGCTGGCCAAAACAGGATGTGGGAGGGGGCAGCACACGCCCTATTGCCCTATTTTGGCTGGCAAAGTGCTTCAGGATGCCGTCCAGCCTGAAAACGGGCCACGCAGGGGCTGCTCGCGGTCCCCCCATGCCCCATTTTGGCCGCCAGAGGTACTGCAGGCCAATCCGTTGTTATTTCTAGCCCAGCCTTACGGGCCAGATTTAAGCACCCCACGGGCTGAATACGGCCCGCGGCCCTTGAGTTTGACACCCCTGAACTGGTTAATCCAGCAGCCCCCTCCAGTGACACACTCCCGTAAATTACTTAACAACCGTGGTCCCAGTTCCCGTCGTAAATCAAGGACTACTTCAGGGGTGGGTTCTGACCAGCGGTAGGTTCCTCTCCCCGTCGCTACCGGTATGCTGCTCACAGGGCCGTGCGTCCTGTTCATGCACGCCTGCTGTGCATGCGTGTGTACTAATCCCCTGCAATACCCAGCTGCTTGTTGGAGCTCACGCAAGCGCCGTACTCTGTGTGCGCATGCGCAATTGGCCGGTTGCTTTAAAAACAGGTATAGAACATGGGTGGGCAGGTGAGCCAAATGAGCCACCATACCGGTACACTGTCAGCTGCTCCTGGCTTCTACCGGTACGACTGTACTGGGGCGTACCGGTGTAACCCACCACTGGTTACAGCTTCTTTTACTGCTGGTTCGCTCAGGGATGCGCTTCGGAGGCACGGGGGTGCTTGGGGGGGGCGTGCTAGGTGCGCATCAGTGGTGGGTTTCAAAATTTTTTAGAACCTCTTCTGTAGGTGTGGCCTGCTTTGTGGGAGTGGCTTGCTGGCCATGTGACTGGGTGGGCGGGGCCAATTTGTAAAATGCGGTGAAACTCACTTAACAACGCTCTTGGTTCAGGAACTCTGGCATTTGAAGCACACAAGTCTTAAAGCTGTCAAGTTACAAGACCCTTGCACCCCTAACCCTTTAGAAAAAAAACCCAGGGGTGTTCAAAGTTGACAGCTTTAAGACTTGTGGACTTCAACTCCCAGAATTCCTCCTCTCGCTCTTCATCTTGATGATGTGCGGACGGGCGGGCGGAGGGAGCTGGAACCGGTTCTAAACGGCACTGTAGATTTGTGGAACCTCTTCTATAGAAGAGGATAGAACTGGCAAGAACCCCCCCCCCCCCCGTCACACATGCACAGAAGTAAAAAGTAAAAAAACAAGATGGCGCTGCCGCCGATAAAACCGATTCGGGCGCGTTTCTGGCCAAGTTACTACCTACTCGGCCAGAACCACCTCTGGAATACTTGTATGTGGGGGGGAAAACTTTTAAAAACAACAACCCCAAGGAAGCCCCCCACCCCCACAAAGGGCAGAATGAGGAAAAAGGTGGAAGGAAGGAGGGAAGGAAAGAATTGACAATAAGGGTTGTGGGGGAGAGAAGAAACCACAAAGCAGAACCCAAAGGATATGCGCCATCCGTCTTCATTCCCTTTGTATGTGGAAGAATGGCCTTTGCATAAGGGAAAGCTACTATCCAACTCTCGGCTTTATTTTATATCCTATAGATCAGGAGGGAGGCAAAGCTTTATTTTCGCCCAGAGACGGATATTTTATTTCTCTCTTACGGTTTTATGTGGGAGAGATGTCAAAAAGCTGAAATAGATGGCTAATACATAAGCAAAAGGAAGCCGTTTTGCCATGTTCGGTGTCTCCAGGTCTCCCTTGGAGAACAGCCTGGGGATTTAAGGCTAAAGGAAGACCCCGGGGAATTTCCCCGCTAAAACATCTCTCTTCATAAATTCAACAGCATGGCCGGCTCAGGAGGGAGAAGGGGATTTTGCCAGGGGAAAGGGCTGGAAACGAGGTTTAAATGCCTCTGTGGCAGATTGCAACCTTCGCACAAAGGGATCAATTACTCGCCTTTCAATCTACATACCCCATTGGTGACATTTCACTGAGGCTGAAGGACAGCGGAGTGGGGAGGGCTGGGTTTGTGTGTGCGTGAGGGAAGAGTATGGGGTTGGGGGGGGGGTGCACCACCGGCTTCGCCGGCCGGTTAGAAGCAGGATTGCAAGGAAATGCACTAGAATAGAATAGAATAAGAGCAGAAGAGAATAGAAATAATAGAATAGAATTAATGGAATAGAATAGAATTAGAGCAGAACAGAATTAAGAGAATGGAATAGAATCTTTATTTAGAATTGGATAGGATAGGATAGAAAATATGGAATGGAATGGAATAAAGAATAGGATAGGATAGAATAGAAAATATGAAATGGAATGGAATAAAGAATAGAATAGAACTGGAAGGGACCTTGGAGGTCTTCTAGTCCAACCCCCAGCTCAAGCAGGAGATCCTATAACATTTCAGACAAATGGCTGTCCAATCTCTTCTTAAAAACCTCCAGTGATGAAAAAGCATCCACAATTTCTGGTGGCAAGCTGTTCCACTGATTAATGACAGCCGTGGCAAGGGGGGCGTTTCACCAGGTTTGCCTGGTGCGCCAATTGCGTCCCCTATTGGACCGGAACGCCCTCTGCACAGTCACCCATGCGCTTGTGACGTCCCGACTGGACTACTGTAATGCTCTCTACATGGGGCTCCCCTTGAGATGCACCCGAAGGCTGCAGCTGGTTCAGAATGCGGCCGCGCGGACAATTGTGGGAGCTACTAGATACTCCCACGTAACACCTCTGCTGCGCGGGCTGCACTGGCTACCTGTGGCTTTTCGGGTGCGTTTCAAGGTGTTGATTATCATCTTTAAAGCGCTCCATGGCACAGGACCTAGCTATTTGCGGGATCGTATCCTGCCCCATACATCCCTTCGGCCGATTCGCTCTCACAGAGAGGGACTCCTCCGGGTGCCGTCCACTAGGCAATGCCAGCGGGCGACGCCCAGGAGTAGGACCTTCTCTGTGATGGGCCCGACCCTCTGGAATGACCTCCCCCCGGACATCAGAACTACCACCGACCTCCGCTCCTTCTGTAAGAAGCTTAAAACCCACCTGTTCACTTTAGCCGGCCTGGCCTAATCCCAATTTTAGTCCCTCAAGTCTGCATTTTTAAATTTTTAGGGGTAAGCTTTTTAGCTGATTTTAACTTTTATTATTCTGTACAGCTGAATTTAGGTTTAATTCGCTTTTAAGGGTATTTAAGGGTACTTATCTTTTGTATTTGTTTTTAATGAGATGCCTGTACACCGTCCCGAGTCCCTTCGGGGAGAGGGGGCGGTCTATAAATTTTGAAATAAATAAATAAAATAAATAAATAAATAATTGTCCTCATTGTTTGGAAGTTTCTCCTTAATTCCAGGTTGTTCTCTCCTTCCTTAGTTTCCATCCGTTGTTTCTTGTCTTGCCTTCTAGTGCTTTGGAGAATAAGTTGACCCCCTCCTCTTCGTTGTGGCAGCCCATCAAATACTGGAGATCCTTATCATCAGTTCTCAGGTCTTTTCTATCTGGAGATATAACATCTTTTTTCACATCCCCATACAGGTAGTCCTCAACTTATGATGCACAATGGGGGCCAGAATTTTTGTTGCTAAGCAAAATGGCCAGTCAGCGCCCAATATTATCAACCTTTTTGCCATGGTTGTTAAGCAAATCCCCTGGTTGTTAAGTGAAACCAGCTTCTCCCATTGTTGGAAGTTGACTGGGAAGGTCTCAAGTGGTGATCAGATGACCCTGGGATGCTGCAACCCTCCTAAATACCCGTCCGAATTTTGATCACATGAATATGAAGACGCTACGAAGGTTGTAAGTGTGAGGACGGGTCATAAGTAATTTTTTCCGGTGCCGTTGTAACTTCAAACAGTTACTAAACTAAATTGTAAGTCGAGGGCAACCTGGAGTTGAAGAGTCCTAAAACTCGGTGGGTTTTAAAAAGCAAAAAGAACCATCCTAAAAGTGACCTTGAATTTTGACCTAAATTGAACCACCAGGCATTACATTTTTTTAGGGCAGCTAAATATAAATACAAATAGGCATTCTATGTTCAATTACCAGGAATAACCAGGCTGACCCATTTTCAACCAGTTCCAATTTTGGAACAGTTTTCAAGAGCAACTCCCAGGGCTGACCAACAATGGATTTTATAAGACACAATCTGTTTCTAAGAAATTCCCGATGAATTTTGCAACTTGTCTTAACAGAACAGCAGAGTTGGAAGGTACCTTGGAGGTCTTCTAGTCCAACCCCCTGTTCAAGCAGGACACCTTATACCATTTTAGAGAAATGGTTGTCCAATCTCTTCTTAAAAACCTCCAGGGTTGAAGCACCCAGACGTTCTGGGGGATAAGTTGTTCCTCTGATTAATTGTTCTCACTATTAGGGAATTTCTCCTTAGTTCCAGGTTGTTCCTCTCTATAGTTAGTTTCCATCCATTATTTCTTGTCCTGTCTTCTGGTGCTTTGAAGAATAGTTTGATTCCCTCTTCTTTGTGGCAGCCCCTTAAATGCTGGAATAATGCTATCATTTCACCCTGGTCTTTCTTTTCTCTAGACTGGCTATACTCAGCTCCTGCAACTGTTCTTCATGGGTCTTAGTTGCTCTTCTTTGCACTTTTCCCAAAGTCTCAACATCTTTTTTGTAATGTGGTGATCAGGTGTGGTATTCCAGGAAATGTCTCTTCAGTTCCAGGTTGGTTGTTTCCTTGATTAGTTTCCATTCATTGTTTCTTGTCTTGCCCTCAGGAGCTTTGGAGGAGAGGCTGACTCCCTCTTCTTTGTGTCTTGAAAGCAAAATGGAACAAAATGAGTTTTAAGGCCTGGAGACTGAAACATATGAAGAACCGTTGCAGCATTTAGGTTTGGCTAGTCTAGAAAAAAGAAGGACTAGGGGGGACATGATAACAGCATTCCAGTATTTGAGAGGCTGCCACAAAGAAGAAGAGGGGGTCAATTTATTTTCCAAAGCACCTGAGGGCAGGACAAGAAACAATGGATGGAAACTAATCAAGGAGAGAAGCAACCTGGAATTAAGGAGAAACTTCCTAACAGTGAGGACAATTAACCAGTGGAACAGCTTGCCAGAAGTTGTGGAGGATTTAACACTGGAGGTTTTTAAGAAGAGACTGGACAGTTACTTGTCTGAAATGGTATAGGATCGCCTGCTTGAGCAGAAGGCTGGACTAGAAGACCTCCAAGGTCCCTTCCAGCTCTTTTTAATTTTTTTATTTTATTTTATTTATTTTATTTATTTTATTTATTTTATTTATTTTATTATTTATTTTATTTATTTTATTTATTTTATT
>JAKRSK010012735.1:77500-270000 GCA_029891615.1 Natrix natrix natrix | reverse complement strand
TATGCACTATTTTTGTTTTGTTTTGTTTCTATGAGTGGGATGTGAGCCATTCACTGCCCTTTTGGCCTAGAGCAGAATATAAACCGTTATATGTTTTCGTAAAGTAACTAAAGCAAGCAGAGGCCCACAAATACATTTTGCCTTCATAGCTGAGGAAGCTTCTTGGATGAGAAGCGAAACGTCTTCAAAGAAAAACCAGAAAGTCCAGTTGCCTCTTGAAAAAAAGCACCTTTGGTTTAGGTGACTTATTTTGAGTAACACCTCAGGTCAGTGTTTCTCAGCCACAGCAATTTTAAGGAATGTGGACTACAATTCCCAGAATTCCCCAGGCAGCCATGTTGGCTGGGGAATTCTGGGAGTTGACGTCCACACAATTTAAAGCTGCTAGTTGAGAAAGGGACTGTAGCAGGGACATGCGGTCAGGGGAGGCAGGGGAGGCAGAGCCTCACCTCTCATCATGAAATAATAATATATAAAATAATAATATCCACGAGGGAGTTTCATATATATAAGAGGAAGAGGAGGGAGGAGGAGGAGCGCGCACGGGGCGGTGCCAGCTGGGCAACCGGCGGAGGCAGGAGGGTTCTCGGAAGCGCCAATAACCTTCCTGCCTCCGCTGTACTTTGCGCGCTCCTCGCGACTGCAATAGATGTCCAGAAGTGGCAGGGCCTTGATGACGTCGCCGCAGCTGCCATGCGCGGATGGATGGAGGTAGCGAGAATGGCGCCGAGGCAGTCCAGCGGACGAGCAACCGAGGATCAGGCTGCCTGATCCTCCATCCCTCGCTCGCTCACTCTTTCGTCCGCCCGGACCCCTCGGCGCCACTCTGGTTACCTCCATCCGGCCGCGCCCAGCAGCGACGTCGGCGACGTCATCAAGACGAAGTGGCTTGGAGGCAAAGTGCTTTTCAGTGCTTTTCTGTGCATCTGGCATTTAGGTAGATAGCCGGATGTCCTAAACGCCAGACGCACAGAAAAGCAGCTGCTGTTCGGGATCGCGGAGTGCGAGCCGGCGGAGCGCGCTCAGGAAGGCGGGGAATGGGATCACGTGTGCTGGAGACTGAGGCAGCCTCAGCCTCCAGCACACGTGGTCCCATTCCCCGCCTTCCTGATGACGTCACCAGCCTCACCAGGCATAAACCTCACCGCACGTCACTGGACTGTAGTGACACCCAACCACATTGTGGTCTGGTTCCCAATATCCTAATTAACCAAGGTTTGGGTTTTACCCTAATTTAAAGAACAAACCATAGTTTGCATTGCTGGATTCCCAGAGGATGCTAAAGGAACAATGAAACTTCATTCCCACCTGTGCCCAGCTGCACCTGCTGACAAAGGAGGTTAGTTTGGTGAATTTAAAAGGGGGAATAATCCATGAACATTTCTACATACAGCTAATCCTCGACTTACAACCACAATTGAGCCCGACATTTATGTTGCTCCGGGAGACATTCGTTAACTGAGTTTTTCCCCAGTTTACGACTTTCCTTGCCACATTTATTAAATGAATCACTGCAGTTGTTAAATGAGTATCCCGGTTGTTAAGTGAATCTGGCTTCCCCATTGACTTTGCTTGTCAGAAGGTCGCAAAAGGGGCGTGACGTAACTCTGGAACCATCATAAATATGAGTCAGTTTGCCAAGCGTCCGAATTCTGATCACATGACCACGGGATGCTGCAAACGATTGTATGAAAACGGTGGTAAGTCATTTTTTCCCAGGGCCCTTGTAACTTTTGAACCATCACTAAATGAACTGCTGTAAGTTGAGGACTCTCTGTACTTTCCTAAATGAATCTGACGTTAATCGGAACCTGGGAAGAGAAGCCAGAAGCTAATGTGGGGCAGGTGAATAAATTTTCCTATGCATAGTTTGTAAGCATGACGTGTCTCTTTGTTAGAAACGAAAGTTTTCACCTCGAAAGCTTGTCCAGCTCTTAGATATGAAATTTCGTATTGGACTTTAAAAAATGATTTTGAAAAATCAGTACCAAAAAATATTAATCAAAACACGATGTGCTAAACTACCATATTTTTCAGACTATAAGACGCACCAGTGTATAAGATGCACCAAGATTTCAAAGAAGTAAGTCAGGAAAAAAAAGTTTTTGTCCTCCCTAGCCTCCAGGAACACTCTGCAGGCTTCAGCAAGGCTCAGGGAAGGCAAAAATGTCCCTGTTTTCCGCCAAAATGGGGGCATTTTTCCCTTCCCGCAGCCCTGCTGAAGCCTGCAGAGTGCTCCTGGGGGTTGGGGGAAGGCAAAAACGCCCCCGTTTTTCACAAAGATGGGATGCGCGAGCGGGGCTTCGGGAGGCCAAAAATAGCTTTATTCAGTGTATAAGACACACCAACATTTCCAGGCTCCTTTAGGGGTGAAAAAGGTGCGTCTTATATTCTGAAAAATACGGTACCTTTTGTTTTTTAAAAAATTGCTGTACAGTATAGTTGTTTTGACTGTTTGCCTTTGAACTGTGCAAAAGAAATAAAAACTGCATGCAGCAACACTCAGTGTGTGTTTGTAGATGATTATTGCACAATCAGGGAACTAAAGTCCTCAAGATCTAAATAATGCATAAAATTATAAATGGCCTCATTCTTTCCCAAAAGTTCCCTTTCTCATCACCGTTCTTAAGGGAATCGCTGCAGGTGTTAAGTTAGTGACACGGTTGTTAAGTGAACCTGGCTTCCCCATTGACTTTGCTTGTCAGAAAGTTTGCAAAAGGGCATCACGTGACCCCAAGACACTGCAAACGTCATAGATACGTGCCAGTTGCCAAGCACCCGAATTTTGATCACATGGCCATGGGAATGTTGGCAAGTGTGAAAAATGGCTATGCGTCCTTTTTTTCAGTGCCTTTCCAATTTCAAACAGTCACTAAATGAATATTTGTAAGTTGAGGACTATATACCAGCCATTTTTTAAAACCACCAACCTATCTAATCAAAGAATCCCAAAATTTGAATTTCATTTTTTTTCTGTCTCAAGCACAAGTCAGTCTGTGCAGAGCTGGAAGGGAACTTGGAGGTCTTCTAGTCCAACCCCACCTCAAGCAGGAGACTCTATACTGTTTCAGACAGTCTAGAGAGCAGTTTCCAAATAGACCGAGAAGAGAGGGTCTCTGAGGATGTGCAAACTTCCCTTGCCTTCGTCCCAAAGGCGCTTTTTCCAAAAGGCGACTGGACTTTGGTTTTCCTTGAAGACGTTTTCCTTCTCATCCAAGAAGCTTCTTCACTTTACAGATTACAGATTAACAGAGTAGGCAGAGGTGGGATTCAAAATTTTGTATTACCAGTTCTGTGGGCGTGGCTTGGTGGGTGTGGTTGGCTTGGTGGGCGTGGCTTGGTGGGCATGGCAGGGGACAGATACTGTAAGATCTCCATTCCCTCCCAATCAGCTCAGACTCGGGCGGGGCCAGCCAGAGGTGGTATTTACCAGATCTCTGAACTACTCAAAATTTCCGCTACCGGTTCTCCAGAACTGGTCAGAACTTGCTGAATACCCACCTCTGCTTGTAGATCATCTAGTCCGAACCCCTGCCCAAGCAGGAGACCCTATACCAGTGATGGCTAAACTTTTCTGGTCGGAGTGCCCAAAACGTACACAAACCCACAAAATGCAATGATCGCACCCCCCCCCCCACGCATGCATGTGCAACCCCCCCGCACGTGTCTTACCCCCATGCATGCACGCATGACCCCCCCCACGCCCCCTGCCTCCCGCTCATGTGTGGCAGAGACTTGAAGACCAGTTGGCTGGCAGGAAATTCGTGCGCATGCACGGCGGAACTGAACTGGGGTGACGTCTCACGTGCCATCAGAGAGGGTGCTGCACACCAACTCTGGAAATGTCTTCAAGAAGAATAACAGAGTTGGAAGGGACCTTGGAGGTCTTCTAGTCCAACACCCTGCTTAGGCAGGAAGCCCTACACCACTTCAGACAAATTGTTATCCAACATCTTCTTAAAAACCTCCTGTGTTGGAGGATTCACAACCTCTGGAGGCAACTTCTGTTCCACTGATTAATTGTTCTAACGGTCAGGAAATTCATCCTTAGTTCTAAGTTGCTTCTCTCCTTGATTAGTTTCCATCCATTACTTTTTGTCCTGCCTTCAGGAGCTTTGGAGGAGAGCTTGACTCCCTCTTCTTTGGGGCAGCCCCTGAGATATTGGAACATTGGAGAAAACACAAGGAAATCCAGTTGCCTTTGGAGAAAAAAGACACCTTTGGGACAACCGTGCGTTGGATGATGGAGAATGTGCATAGACATTTCCCTTGCCTTCGCGATACCTCCTTTGCTCCTTTAAGGAGCACCGTTTCCAGGTCAGATCCGACGGCTGGCAGAAATCCTAGCGCCTCCGAGTCTCATGCTTGTAGAAATTAAATGCTGCGGCCACCCACCGCTCAATCGACTTTGCCATCATGAACGCTAATCCCATTTATTCTCCTGACAACAGAGAACCTGAAGGCTGTCTGAGGCCGCGACAGCACTCCTGGCATTCCGATCGCTCCGCTCGGAGGACCAGGGGCGCCTAATGCCGGCTTTTGCCTTCGGCATGCGGCTTTACATAATACTAATCAATAGCATGTTAATTCAAAAATAAATCTTTTATGTACACCTGCTGGAGAGATTACGCCTCTGTCTGGAGTAGGCAGAAGCGCACGGCTGATGTGGATTTGGCCTTTCCTCTCTCTGGCCGGATTTGCCTCGTCGGAATAAGAAGCATAAAAATCTATGGGTCAGAAGGCTAGGTTGGTTTTATAATAACAGAGTTGGAAGGGACCTTGGAGGTCTTCTAGTCCCATCCAAAACCTTACATCACTTCAGACAAATGGTTATCCAATGTCTTCTTAAAGACTTCCAGGGTTGGGGCATTCACGACTTCTGGAGGCAACTTCTGTTCCACTGATTAATTGTTCTAACTGTCAGGAAGTTCTAAGTTGCTTCTCTCCTTGATTAGTTTCCACCCATTGCTTCTTGTCCTACACTCAGGTGCCTTGGAGAATAACTTGACTCCCTCTTCTTTGTGGCAGCCCCTGAGACGTTGGAACACTGGTATCCTGTCTCCCCTAGTCATTTTTTTCATTAAACTAGACATACCCAGTTCCTGCAACCATTCTTCATATGTCTTAGCCTCCAGTTCTCTAATCCTCTTGGTTGCTCTTCTCTGTACTCTTTCTAGAGCAGCGGTTCTCAACCTGTAGGTCGCGACCCCTTTTGGGGTCGAACGACCGTTTCACAGGGGTTGCTGAGATCAGCGCAGCTCTAAACTTTAGACTCCACCTCTCATTCCTTGAAATCCCCCCCGGATGGGCTCCGGAGTCATCGCTGGCCGCGCATCACCGCAGCTCCACGCCATAAAAACATAGCTGCGTGCGCACCCCCTGTACAATCAGCCTCGGAGACTTTGTAACGGAGGGAAAGTGTTCCTGCGAGGGAGGATGGGGCTTAGGTCCTGCTCCGGGCTGTAACTGTGCGGGGCGTGCGTGCTGCTATGTTTTCCACGCCACTGCCAGGTACTTTTAACTATATCTAAATCCACAACCAGACCTGTCATCAAGAGCCAAGCTCAGGAGCCCGAATTGACCCCATTCACACAAGGAAAACCTGCTTGCTGAAAGTACCATAAACAATGCACAAAGGAAAAGAGGAAAAAAATGCAATGCAATGCAAGTAAACAATTTAAAAATACAAGTGGAATTATTATTAGAAATCAAATGTAACTGAGAAAATGATATGTAGGAAAATATAAAGTTGGGTTTCCTGAAATGCCACCCCAAGAACCCATCAGAGAAAGTAAATAAGCAAGGGCAACAAGGGAAAGGAGGAAAGATGAGAAGGGAAAGGAAGAAAGGATAAAAGCAGAGGAAGTAAGGGAGGGGAATTAAGAGTAGGAGAGAGGGGAAGAGGGAGGAGAAGAGAGGAGGAGGGGAGGAAAGAGAGGGGAAGAAGAAAGGAGGAAAGAGAGGAGGAAAGAAGAAGGCAGAGAAGGGAGGTAGAGAAGATAGAAGGAGCAAGGTTGTTGCAAAATAAAATGGGGTGGCAAGAAAGTGACCCAAACTGTATTCTATATATTTGTAAGAAAATAACGATAAATGATTAATGATAACGATGTAGTTAATGGTAATTATAAGAGTGTATATTTGTGAATGAACTTGAAAGAGAAAATAAAAAAAACTTTTTAAAAAATAAAAATAAACAATGCACACCGTTTGCCCAATAAATTAAGGTTAAGCTTACCACCACCACCAAGGTTAAGAGCACTCCTGCAAACAACCCCAAACCAGGTTGAAGATCCATCCAGGCAGGGTAAGCAAGTTTGTGAATGCAGCTGCAGGCAACTTAGTTAAGGAGGCTGTGGGAATAAAGCCACTGTGTGTCTCTGTGTATGCGTGTGTATGATTGTATAGCAGCCGAGGTTGTCCAGCCTCCAGGATGTGGTTCTTTTCAGACCCAAAATTTAGGAGCAGACAAGATGTTGGCTGCCTCTATAAAAAAGATGTGGAGACTCTAGTCTAGAAAAAGTGCAAAGAAGAGCAACCAAGAGGATTAGGGGACTGGAAGCTCAAACATATGAAGAACGGTTGCAGGAACTGGGTACGTCTGGTTGAATGAAAAGAAGGACTTAAGGATAATATGATAGCAGTCTTCCAATATCTGAGAGGCCTCCCCAAAGAAGAGGGGAGTAACTTTAACTTTTATTTAATTTCTAGACCGCACCCTCTCCCAGAAGGGACTCGGGGCGGTGTACAGTCATATTAAAAGCAATAAACATACATAATATAAATATAAAATAAATATAAGTGTGGCTGGAGGAGGTAACATATAATTTGCTGTACAATAATAGTTAAAGTTAGATTTAAAATTTGAAAATTTAAAATACATTAAAAATACATTAAAAAACTACCCCTAAAAACTATCCCGGGATAAAATACTTGCCAGGAGGTATAAATGGGACTATAAGTGGGCCAGGCCGGCTAATTGGAACAGGTAGAAGTCAACTGAACTCTTAACACCTAGGCAAGAAAAACCAAAGCTACACCATGCTTCAAGACAAATTTTCATTTATTTGTAATTAGAAATAAATATTTCACAATATATAATTACATACTGTTTTTGTGATTAATCACTATGCTTTAATTACGTTCAATTTATAACAATAAAAATACATCCTGCATATCAGATGTTTACATTACGATTCACAACAGTAGCAAAAGTACAGTTATAGAGTAGCAACGAAAATAATTGTACGGTTGGGGGTCACCACAACATGAGGAACTGTATTAAAGGGTCGAGGCATTAGGAAGGTTGAGAACCACTGTTCTAGAGTCTCCACATCATTTTTACATCGTGGCGACCAGAACTGAATGCAGTATTCCAAGTGTGGCCTTCCCAAGGCCTTATAAAGTGGTATTAACCCTTCACATGATCTTGACTCTATCCCTCTGTTGATGCAGTCTAGTTTATGGGGAAACAGTGCAGGTCGAAGCCTATGCAGCTTGTTGACACGGAAGAGATGCTTAATTTCCCCCCCACACCATAGGACCCTGTGTGGCCTTATCACAGATGTTCTTTTGCATGAGGGTGGAGATTTAAATAGGTTTAAATAGGAGGAAGTGATGCCAAAGGGTCATGGCCTACAGTATGTGTTTGGGTGGAAGTACCAGTACATGTCTAACTGTCAAATGTTGCTCCCTGGTGTTCCAAAACTTTTGTTGGAAAAGAAAATGGAGCAGGGAATTGCTGAAGACAACCTGGTGAGGAGATTGTTGGAAGCTAAAGATCAGTCTTTTTTTTAATGTAGGTGCTTCGCTCCCTGGAACCCCGCTGGGTGCTGTAAGTTTTTAGATTGTAGGTACTGCACTTCCTGGAACCAGGTGTTGTGATATTTAGATTTCAGATCCTGCACTTCCTGGAACTAGGTGTTGTTATTTATCTATTTTTTACTTTGCAGACCCTGCACTTCCTGGAACTAGGTGCTGTGATATTTAGATCGCAGACCCTGCACTTCCTGGAACTGGAGGCTGTGAGTTTTAGAACCAGAGGTTATCCTTGGGTGGAAGGAGATATTTTTTTATTTAGGTAGCTGAAGGTTGTACCAGGTGGAACAATGAAGCTATGAAATTAGACAAGCTGGGACTGAGCAAAGGGATGTTATTATTTTTAATCAAGTCCAGCTAATGACTTAGACTTATTTATTTGTCACAGTTACTGCCTAAATGGCAACATCTGGATGGCCTTGCTTGATGTTGAAAAGCTAAGCAGCGTTGAACCTGGTGAATATTTGCTTGGAAGACTAGAAAGAATTATAGACTGGAGGCTTTTAAGAGATTGGCCGACTATTTGTCTGCAATGGTACAGGGTTTCCTGCCTGAGCAGGGGGTTGGACTAGAAGACCTCCAGGAACCCATCTAATTCTGTTCTTCTGTTATTCATATCCTAAACTAGGAAATAGAAAAAAATAAACCTCAAAGAAAGCATTGCAGAATTATTGCCAAAAAAACCAACAACTATCTAGACACATTTATTGAACTTGATTGGAAAGAATCTTTACAAATAATAATACACATGATTATTCAATAATTTTACTTAAAATATCAAATATTTATTATAATTAATTTTTGATATCGACTTAAAAGGCACACAAAAAATCCCTCAGTGCATGTTGAGGATTCCTTTGAAATATCTCAAGGGTAGCAGTTGTCCCTTCCTGAGGAATTATTAACAATTAACAAATTATTGATTAATAATGCAATAATTCAGAAGGTTGGCAGTTCAGCGGTTTGAATCCCTAGCGCCACGTAACGGAGTGAGCTCCTGCTACTTGTCCCAGCTTCTGCCAACCTAGCAGTTCAAAAGCACGTAAAAAAATGCAAGTAGGAAAAATAGGAGCCACCTTTGGTGGGAAGGGAACAGTGTTCCATGCGCCTTTGGCGTCTAGTTATGCTGGCCACATGACCACGGAGACGTCTTCGGACAGCACTGGCTCTTCGGCTTTGAAATGGAGATGAGCATTGTACCCTAGAGTTGGGAATGACTAGCATGTATCGGCGAGGGGAACCTTTACCTTTAATGTAATAATTGAATAATTAATGTTAATAATAACTATAGTAATAGATGCCTTTAGTCTGCCCGAAAGCACTGGAGCACCATTTGACCACCAGCGGCATTGAGAAAATCCCTGTTGGTCAATTGCAAAAGGCAGCTTTAGAAGGAACAGTTGACATTCTCAACAATCTCTTTAACACAATCAAAGAACAACACCTGCATATCCCAAATCCTTGGGAAAGATGCGATAAGGGGACAAAAAAAAAGACCAAATCCACTCTAAAAATCTGGCTGAACTTTGCAACCAATTCCCTTAATTAAGTCTACGGGATACTGAATTGCATTGAATACTTTATTGGCCTTTATTGTGTGATTTTTAGGAATTTGCCTTCTGACAGGATTCGATGCTTTCGATATCGGATCCCCAGGGAAGATATTGTCACAGATGTCATCAAGTGGTGTCTTTGATGCTCTTTGTCCGTGGTTGTTTGCTTGCAGGTGTTTCATTGCTCAATTAGGTAACAGCATCAAGACTAGTAGATGTGGAGTTTGCTTCTTCTTCTTTTTTAAACATACAGTAGCTTGCCCTGCCAGTGCTGGCAGAGATATGGATTTTCTCCTTGGCAGTTCTTTGATTAGGGCATTGTTTTCTGCTTGATTGTTTGTCTGGTGCTAATCATGTAAGATATTATCCTAAGATTTCACCATTCCAAGTGAGGGAACTTTTGCACTTGAGGAGTTGGGGTTTTATCTGTTCCTATTTTGTTCCAGTGCTTCCCCAGTTCTCATAAAGGAGAATATTTATAGCTCGGGGTTAAAATGAGGGGTACTTGGTGGTCTCTGATCTTGCTTGTTTTCTTGAAGACTGTTCATTACCCTAACTAGGTAACATCATCAGTGCTAGTAAGGAGTGCTGTTTGCTGTCAGTTTATATTCTGCTGACTTGCCTGTCTGTGTGGGTGGGGGTGATCTTAGAGATGGTTGGGCTGTTTACTGATGGCTCTTGATTGGGGTATGACTTACTTGGTTGTTGGTCTGAATTTAACCTTGGAGTTAATCTATGCTGACTGGGTGCTGATTGCTGATGGAGAAGTGCTGGAGTCTTTTTGTTCCCTTTTGGGTTGGTTGGTTGTCTCTTTTGCATACATCTATAGATATTGTTATTGTCTATGTATTGATGGCTGATTTGTCAACATGCCAGGCTTCTAGAAATTCCCTGGCATTTTTGGACTTGGCCTGGTCTAGGATGGTCAGATTTTCCCAATTGAAACTGTGGTTAAATATATGTTGTGAAATTGAAGAGTTTTCATCATGCCTTCTGGCTGGTGTTCGTGGATGCGTTCTCCCTGTTGTACTACACAGCGGTTGTTGCAGTTCTTACACTGTAGAGGAGCGAGAGGGGAGGGGAGTTTGTAGGAGACAATTAGTTCGCTTAATTGGTTCGTGACTCTCCCAGGCTCCTTGCCAGGTTTTGCAGATCTCGGCCTGGCAGCTTTCCAAGCCAGATAAGGTCTGTGACTGTAAATCCTCCCTTGAAAGACACTGCTGGATGTGAATGAACAGAATTCACAGTCAATTAATAAAAGGGTTTTTTTGTCGGGACCAAGAGTCTGCTTCATGCTCTTGGGAAGCCTCAGTGAGAACAGACTGTGGGTGGGTGTCAATAAACCTCACAATCCCCCTGCAGTGAGGAACCCACCCAAGGGCGAACTTCAGCAAGTTCTGGAGAACTGGTAGCGGAAATTTTGAGTAGTTCAGAGAACCGACATATGCCACCTCTGGCTGGCCCCAGAGTAGGGTGGGAATGGAAATTTCGCAGTATCCTTCCCCTGCCACGTCCACCAAGTAACGCCACGCCCACCAAGCAACGCCCACAGAATGGGTAGTAAAAAAAAATGAATTTCACCACTGACCCCACCCCTCCATTACATCCACCATGTATAAAAAAGGCAAGGTTTTTCTAAGATGTTTCATCCGCCATCTTGCCTTTTTTGACCTCCTCCCCCTTCAGATACCTCACCTTTTTCCTCCCGAAGGCCTTTTCCTTCAACAAGGCAGCCAAGCCTCGTTTTTTTAAAAAATGACGGCAGCCTAGTTACCAACTGTATCCGGCGGGTGGGATACAGTCTAATAAAAACACAAATAAAATTCATTGAATTGTTAGCCTAACCTCAAAGAGCTCAGCTGGAGTCCTTTCCTCGCCCCTCCCTCTCTCCCCCCCCCTTTTTTTTCTGAATCTGCAAAATATAATTAACTCAGTGTGAGCTGAGGCTTCTTCTGTGTGTGTGTGTGTGTTTTTTAAATCCTCACTTAGTCCAAACCTCCTGCATGGATAATATTGCTAGCTTGCCAAGGTTGCTTTTCCATAAATGTTAAGCAGACCTCTGTAAAACTAATTGGAATTTACTGCACACGTGAATAGTTTGCATATCAATGAACTTGCTCCTGTATGGGCTTAAGAACTTTCCAAGGTGGGGTTTCCCCCTCCTCTCTTTACAAGATCAAAGGTGTGTGTGTGTTTCCTTATAGTGAAGCAGCTTTATCATGAATTAAAATAGATGGCGATGTCCAAAATATGGAATGCCCCCTTTTAAAATTCTCTCCAATTTCTCCCTGCTCTGTCTTGTCTTTCTGCAAAGAATGTGCCCGAATAACAGTGAAAAGTGGTGACATCTTGATTACTATAGGTAGTTCTCGATTTACGACCACAATGGAGCCTAGAAATTCTGGGGGGGGGGGGGTGTCAAGCTATTTTCCAAAGCAACCCAAGGCCAGACAAGGAATAATGGGTGGAAACTGATCAAGGGAGAGATTCAAGCTGGAGATAAGGAGGACCTTTCTGACAGTGAGAACAATCCACCCACGGAACAGAAGTTGCCTTTGGAGGTTGTGGGAGCTTCATCACTGGAGGCTTTCAAGAAGAGACTGGACTGCCATCTGTCAGAAATGGCGTAGTAGGGTCTCCTGCTTGGATGGCGGGGCGGGGGGAAGGGGATTGGACTAGATCACCTACAACAGTGATGGCTAACCTTTTTGTCCTTGCATGCCAAAAGCAGTGCTTGCGCGCCCCCACCAATAATGCAATACACACACACACACACACGACACCCCCCGCATGCCCCACCTCCCTGTGCATGTGTGCGTGGTACCCCCATGCTCCCCTCAAGTGCATGCATGTGCAACCTCCCGTGCTCCCGTTGCCTCCACACATGCATGTGCGACCCTCCCCCCGCTCTGTTATTCTATTCTATTCCTATTCCTATTCCTATTCCTATTCCTATTCCTATTCCTATTCCTATTCCTATTCCTATTCCTATTCCTATTCCTATTCCTATTCCCATTCCCATTCCCATTCCTATTCCATTCTCCATTCCACTCCGCTCCACTACATCTTCTCTTCTTCTCTTCTCTTTCTCTTCTCTTTCTCTTTCTCTTTCTCTTTCTCTTCTCTTCTCTCCTCTTCTCCAGCTTGGACTAGAAGACCTCCAAGGTCCCTTCCAATTCTGTTATTCTGTTAAACTGAAAGCTTTGCTGGCTTAAGGTATACTATATCCATGACATTCCCCCTCTCTATTAAACTAGATCACCTCTCTCTTTCTCTCTATTAAATCATTTGCCTCTGTGGTTAAAACATCTCTCTCTGCACACAGTGCCTGTTAACGGGCCTTTCTGTTGCTCCCATGACTAAGTCTTCTTGCCCTGGGATGAGATTTATTTGTTTGCTTCTCCCCCCCCCCATAAAAAGGCTGCCCTTTATGTTGAACTCTGACCTGCCCCTCGGAAAGAAAATACTGAATCAACACCTCTTCTCTTAGCCCCAAATGTTTTTTTTTTAGTTGTTGTTGTTTTGGAGCAGAAGTTCTCAAATAAACACTCAGCAGGGGATTTAACGCCTGCAAGAGGGCAGCGACCCCAAGACGAGGGTCCAATTCCCCCCCACCCCGCCCCAAATAGAGGGGAGTGTGGCTATCATTTCACCCTGAATCTCTTGGACATGGGGAAGAAATGGAAGAAGCTAAGCGCTCGTAAGGAAATCCCCAACTTGCAAGAATATGAGAAATGGGTAAAAAGGTGTCATATAAATAATATACTTTCCTAGGTATTTGCCAGTCGGACAGAGAAGAAAGGTTAGGGTACAGGGTACAGGTAGTCCTCAACTTACGACCACCATTGAGGCCAAAACGAATGTTGCTAAGCGAAACATTTGTGAGCATTGCCCCATTTTGTGATCTTCCCTGCCACTGTTGTTAAGCGAATCATTGCAGTCGTTAAGTTAGCCACACGGCTGGTAAGTGAATCTGGTTTCCCCATTGACTTTGATCTTCAGAGGTTCGCAAAGGGGATCCCATGATCCAGGGACCACAGGGCTGTTTTTCGGCCTCCAGAGGGAGAAAAACAGCCAATGGGCAACCAGGAAGTCCGTTCCCGAACTTCTGGTTTGCATTTTGGGCCGTTTTTCGCCCTCCCCTGGCTCCTAGAGGGTGAAAAATGGGCCTACTGGAAAATGGGCTATTTCTGGCCTCCAGAAGGCCTCCAGGGGGTGGGAGGCCATTTTTCGCCCTCCCCAGGTTCCTAAAAAGTCTCTGGAGCCTGGGGAGGGCAAAAAACAGAGCTACCGGCCCTACCGGATGTTGGAAAATGGGCAGTTTCCAGCCTCCGGAGGGCCTCCAGGGATTGGGGCAGGGGAAGCTGTTTTCGCCCTCCCCAGGCTCCAAGAAAGCATGCGCGGGACACCAGGGGTGTGTATGTCATGTGTGCATGTGCAGGGGGCATGGTACAGGGTTAGGCATGCACCCGATAGCACACACAAGTGTGTTTTTGGCACCCGAGGTGAAAAACGTTCGCCATCACTGCCCTATCCCATTTTGGACAAATGGTTGCCCAATCTCTTCTTAAACCCCCACCCCCACCCCCAGCAATACAGCACCCACAACTTCTGGAGGCAAGTCGTTACACTGGTTAATTGTCCTAGCTATCAGAAAATGTCTCCTTCATTTTAGAGTGGTTCTCTCTTTGATAAGTTTTCATCCATTGCTTCTTGTCCTGCCTTAAGCTGCTATGGAGAAGAGGCTGACCCCCTCTTTTCTGTGTCAGCCCCTCAGATATTAAAGGCTGCTATCATGTCACCCCCAGTTCAGTTAGGCCAAGGGTGGGGGGTGGCTCTTTTACGGCCTGTGGACTTCAACTCCCAGAATTCCCCAGTCAGCCATGTTCTAGAGCAGTGTTTCTCAAACTTGGCGACTTTAAGTCCTGTGGACTTCAACTCCCAGAATCCCCCAGCCAGCATAGCTGGCTGGGGAATTCTGGGAGTTGAAGTCCACAAGACTTAAAGTCGCCAAGTTTGAGAAACACTGTTCTAGAGCATGTGTGGAGAACAATGGTCCCTTTATGACCTGTGGACTTCAACTCCCAGAATTCCCCAGTCAGCCATGTTCTAGAGCACTGTGGAGAACAATGGTCCCTTTATGGCCTGTGGACTTCAACTCCCAGAATTCCCCAGTCAGCCATGTCCTAGAGCCACTGTGGAGAACAATGGTCCCTTTATGACCTGTGGACTTCAACTCCCAGAATTCCCCAGTCAGCCATGTTCTAGAGCATGTGTGGAGAACAATGGTCCCTTTATGACCTGTGGACTTCAACTCCCAGAATTCCCCAGTCAGCCATGTCCTAGAGCAGGGGTGTCCAAACTTGGGAACTTTAAGACTTGTGGACTTCAACTCCCAGAATTCCCCAGCTGGGGAATTCTGGGAGTTGAAGTCCACAAGTCTTAAAGTTCCCAAGTTTGGACACCCCTGTCCTAGAGCATGTGTGGAGAACAATGGTCCCTTTATGACCCGTGGACTTCAACTCCCAGAAGTCCACAAGCCATAAAAGGGCTATAGTTCCTCACTCTGGACTAGACACACTCAGTTTCCACAACGGCTCTTCATATGACTTAGCCTCCATCACCTAACCGTCTTTGTTCAACTCCAAAGTTGCTGATAAAACTAGCCAGGAACTAACCCTAATGCAGAGGTGGTATGCTACTGGTTTGTACCGGTTCAGGCGAACTGGTAGTGGTGGCGGCGCGAGACTCCGCCCCCCTCCAGACGCCATCATGGACCTTCTGTGCGCTCCTGCTACTTAAGTGGTAGTGAAGATAATAGGATGCCATTACTGCCCTAATGCTGTCTATGGTGTATCTCCCATACATTTTGGCCTCCTCTTCCCTCTTCCCCGGCCTCCCTTGGTCTCCTCTCCTTAGCTCGATCTGGCTCACGTCTTTAATGGCGTCTTCAGAGGACTGTTGCGCTCCCAGCTCCGTGCTTAAGTCTTTCAGAGTGAAGTTTAATCGATAAAGGTGCCACTGACAGCATCAACGGCAATGGAGCTCTCGTGCCTCAGGTGGTCACGAGCACCGATAAGAGCTTCAGCATGAGGAGAGGGGAGAGCCAAGCCTCCGTAGCCAAACAAGCTCAGGGAAAGGGCTGAAGCTAGAATCACAACCGAGTTGGAAGGGACCTGGGAGGTCTTCTAGTCCAACCCCCTGCTCGAGGAGGGAAACCCTAACCGTTTCAGACAAATGCCTGTTCAGCCTCATCTGAAAAACCTCCAGGGTGGGAGCAGCCACGGCTTCCGAAGGCAAGTTGTTCAGTGCGTCTGTCACAAATAAAGTAATACATAACAAAATAAAATGGCTCAAGAAAAGACATGAGCAGGTTGCTGAAACCAATGAATTAACTACCTTTTTTTTATAAAGATGCTTAGATTAGAGGTTATGTGTTGATATCCCAAACTAATACAGTTATAACCCCAATTAAAAGAATCTATATACTTTGTTCCCTATTTCCACCTTTTAATAGAATAATAGATTCCATTCCATATTTTCAGTTTTATTCTGTTCTGTTCTATTCCGTTCTGTCCTGTTCCATCTATTCTATTCTGTTCTGTTCTGTTCTACCCCATTTCTACATTCTGTTATGTTCCTGTTCCTGTTCCTATTCCTATTCCCTTCCCTTCCATGTTTTCTATTCTATTCTATTCTGTTCTGTTCTGTTCTGTTCTGTTCTGTTCTACCCCATTTCTACATTCTATTATGTTCCTATTCCCTTCCCTTCCATTCCATGTTTTCTATTCTATTCTATTCTGTTCTGTTCTGTTCTGTTCTGTTCTACCCCCACGGAATGCACAGGTAGAGTATAGGTGGTACCTTGCTCAGCAGTAGTAACTGTGAGAGGGATCTTGGAGTCCTAGTGGACAACCATTTAAATAGGAGCCTGCCGTGTTCAGCAGCTGCCAAAAAAGCCAACACAGTTCTAGGCTGCATAAACAGAGGGATAGAATCAAGATCACGTGAAGGGTTAATACCAATTTATAATGCCTTGGTAAGGCCACATTTGGAATATGGCATCCAGTTTTGGTCGCCATGATGTAGAAAAGATGCGGAGACTCTAGAAAGAGTGCAGAGAAGAGCAACAAAGATGATTAGGGGACTGGAGACTAAAACATATGAAGAACGGTTGCAGGAACTGGGGATGTTTAGCTTAAGAGAAAGAAGGACTAGGGGAGACATGATAGCAGTGTTCCAATATCTCAGAGGTTGCCACAAAGAAGAGGGAGTCAAGCTATTCTCCAAGGCACCTGAGGGTAGAACAAGAAGCAATGGGTGGAAACTAATCAAGGAGAGAAGCAACTTAGAACTGAGGAGAAATTTCCTGACAGTTAGAACAATGAATCAGTGGAACAGCGTGCCTCCAGAAGTTGTGAATGCCCCAACACTGGAAGTCTTTAAGAAGATGTTGGATAGCCATTTGTCTAAAACGGTATAGGGTTCCCTGCCTAGGCAGGGGGTTGGACTAGAAGACCTCCAAGGTCCCTTCCAACTCTACTATGGTATTGTATTGTATTTCTACATTCTATTATGTTCCTATTCCTACTCCTACTCCTACACCTACTCCTACTCCTACTCCTACTCCTACTCCTACTCTCTATTCTATTCTATTCTATTCTATTCTATTCTATTCTATTCTATTCTATTCTATTCCCTTCCCTTCCACTCCATTCCACTCTCCACTCCATTCCATTCTATTTCTATTTCTATTCGATTCCATTCCATTCTTTGCAGAATGTCATTTTCTCTCCTGCACACGCACACAGAGACACATGTAGAATTTCTCACTAATTCCTGCATAAAAGTGGACAAAGGGGGAGCTTCATTTTAAAAACAGGCAAGCTTCGGGATTTGGCGTATTCCCATTGCGCAGGACAGGGGAAGCCTGGTGAGGGTTCTCTCCAACTTTCTATTGGGATCACTTTTAGAATAGGAGGGGATGGGAGGGGAGGGGAGGGGAGGGAAGGGAAGAGAAGAGAATACCAATAGCACTTGGACTCCTATACCGCTTCACAGAGCTTTTACATCCCTCTCTAAGCAGTTTACAGACTCAGCATTATTGCCCCCAATTGCTCATTTTTCTGACCTCGGAAGGATGGAAGGCTAAGTCAATCTTGAGCCGGTCAGGATCAAACTCCTAGCAGTGGGCAGAGTTAGCATGCACTGCAGCATTCTAACCCCTGTGCTTCCAGACAGGCAGGCAGGGAGGAAGGGAAGGAGGGAAGAAGGAAGGAAGGAAGGAAGGAAGGAAGGAAGGAAGGAAGGAAGGAAGGAAGGAAGGAAAAGAAAGAACAATATAGCACTTATATACCGCTTCACAGTGCTTTATAGCCCTCTCTAAGTGGTTTATAGAGTCAGCCTCTTGACCCCAACAATCTGGATCCTCATTTACTGACCTCGGAAGGATGGAAGGCTGAGTCGACCTTGAGCCGGCGAGATTCGACCTGCCAAATTGCACGCAGCAGGTAGTCAGCAGAAGTAGCCTGCAGTACTGCACTCTAACCACTGTGCCACTGCGGTTCTTGGTTACCGTCTAACCATCATTTATCCCTCTTCCCCGCCAACAGGGAACTGACTTGGATTGCAAAACTATTCCTCAAAGGTCTAGGACAGGGGTCGGCAACCTTAAACACTCAAAGAGTCACAAAGGTTCTAACCGGAAGCCCCCCGTTCAATTCTGGAGCCGACCGGAAGTCTGCTTCCCTCACCGTAGAGTCTCCTCCTAAGTGCGGTATCCTTTTTTCCTCTACCTGTCCTAACCGAAAGCCCTATCAATTGTGGAGCTGACCGGAAAAGCCATCCCTTGCCGTAGAGTCTCCACCTGGCGCACTCTGCTTGCCCCGCCCCTAACCGGAAGCTCCTCTCAAAATTGTGATGCCGACTGGAGACAGGGAGCCACAGCAGAGGGATAAAAGAGCCACATGCGGCTCAAGAGCCGCGATTGACTGACCCCTGGTCTAGGAGATTAGTGTGTGAACTCAAAGACTAGTGATTCGTGCCTGTGAGACTGGATAGTAAAACAAGAACATCACAAATAAAAAAGTAGGAACTGTGATGTCGTGGGAGTGTGTATTCCCCACCCCCACCCATTCTATTGTACAGATCATCCTCGACTTTACGACCACAATTGAGCCCAAGATTTATGTTGCTAAACGTGACATTTGTTAAGTGGATTTTGTCTCATTTTGCGACCTTTTTTGCCACAGTGGTTAAGTGAATCACTGCAGTTGTTAACTTAGCAACACGATTGTTAAGTGAGCCTGGCTCCCCCCACCCCTCCCGCATTGACTTTGCTTGTCAGAAGGCCACAAAAAGGGATCACACGATCCCGGGACACTGCAACCGTCATAAATATGAGTCAGTTGCCAAGCCTCTGAATTTTGATCACATCACTAGGAGGATGGTGCAAGTGTGAAAAATAAGTCACTTTTTTCAGTGCTGACTTGAGGATAAATTAAACAAGCTTAACCTTATCTGCTTGTGACCTTTGTTTTGTAAATGGATTTATTTGTTTTTGGAGATTTAGATTTTATCTTATCCTCCAGAAACTCCAGGAGGTCTAGATAGTAAAACCTCTTCTGTTTTCTCCCCACAACAAATAACCCTGCAAGGTAGGCTGTTCTGAATAGGACAGGTCCAAAGACATCCAGGGAGCTTCGGTGACTGACGGTGAAGCAATGTCTCCTTGGTACCAACTGAGATTTTTGGCTCTAGCCCACACTGGCTCAGATAAATTGAAAAAGGTGTTGGTTGAGAAGAATTCAAGGAAAGAAAGGAAGGAAGGAAGAAAAGAAAGAAAGGGGGAGGGAGGGGGAAGGAAGAAAGGTAAGGAAGAAAAGAAGGAAAAAAGAAAGAAAAAAAGAGGGAGGGGGAGGGAAGAAAAGAAAGAAAGAGGGAAGAAGATAGGGAGAATGAAGCAGGAAGGGAGGAGGAAGGAAAGAAGGTAGTTGGAAGGAAGGAGGAAGAAAAAGAAGGGAGGGTGGAAAGAGGATAGGGAGAATGGAGGAGGAAGGAAGGGAAAAGTAAAAAGGGTAGAAGAAAGGAGAGAGGAAAAAGGAAGGGAGAAGGAAGGAAGATAGCGGGAAGGAATGAAGAAGGAAAGAAGGAATGGAGGAAAGAAGAAAGAAAGGAAGGAGGGAAAGAGGAAGAAGGGAGGGAGGGAGGAAGGAAGACGGACGGAAGGAAGGAAAAATATGAAAGTCAGTTGACCACGTGAGTCCAAAGGCAGAGGCTGCCAGAGATAATCTATTCCCCTCCACTCATTCTCCTCCACAATTTAAAGCAATTTTTAGTTTTTGTTAATCTTACTTAGAATTATCTATGATGGCCCTTCGATATTTATGACATTGATTTCGCTTTAAATGCTTTGTAAATCATCACTGAAAAAAACAGATAAGTAAAGGGAGCTCCAGCTGAGAACTGTATATACTGCAATAAACCAGAAAGCAATCTGGGGTCCTCATTTAAAGACTCCCCCTGTGTGTGGGATGTGTTTGTGTGTCTTGGTGTTTTGCGTGCATGCGTTAGTCCCTGCGCGGCTGTGTGTGTATGTGTGTGTGCACGGAAGTGAATGAGAATCTCATTTAAATTAAGGCCAAGGGATGTGATTCACATAAGTAAAAGCAGTGAGCAAATTTGCTAAGCTTTCAAATAGAGTCGAGGTTGATTGTGTTAAATCTTATTTATTTGTTCCAGGTTGTCCTAGGCCCTGGGGGCTCATGTGGCTTAGCATATGTTAATTAAAAGTAGCATATAAATGAAAACTGCCACCAGACCAAATACAAGGAGTCCTTGACTTACGACCACAATTGATCCCTGAATTGATCCCTGAATTTCCGTTGCTAAGTAAGTCAAATTGGTGACAAGTTCTTAAAGAGATGGGAGTACCAGACCATCTCATTTGTCTCTTGAGAAACCTGTGTGCAGGTAAAGAAGCAACAGCGAGAACTGGATACGGGAACCACTGATTGGTTCCAAATTGGGAAAGGAATCCAGCAAGGCCCATTTTAACTTATATGCAGAGCACATCACGAGAAAGGTGGGGCTAGATGAATCAAAAGTTGGAATTAAGATTGCCGGGAGAAATACCAACAACCTCAGATATGCAGAGGATGCCACTCCAATGGCAGAAAGGGAAGAGGAACTAAAGAGCCTCATTGATGCGGGTGAAGGAGGAGAGTGCAAAAGTTGGCTTGAAACTCAACATTAAGAAAACTAAAATCATGGCATCCGGCCCTCTCAATTCCTGGCAAATAGATGGGGAAGTTGGAGGTAGTGACAGATTTTATTTTCCTGGGCTCCAAGGTCACTGCAGATGGGGACTGCAGCCAAGAAATTGAAAGAGGCTTGCTCCTGGGGAGGAAAGCTATGGCAAATCTAGACAGCATATTAAAAAGCAGAGACATCCCCCTGCCAACAAAAGTGTGTGTAGTCAAGGCTCTGGTTTTCCCAGTTGCAATGGATGGCTGTGAAAGTTGGACCATAATCAAGACTGAGCGCCAAAGAATGGAGGCCTTTGAACTCTGGTGCTGGAGAAGACTCCTGCGAATCCCTTGGACTGCAAGGCCATCCAATCGGTCAGTCCTAGAGGAGATCCACCCTGACTGCTCTTTAGAAGGCCAGATCCTGAAGAGGAAACTCAAAGACTTTGGCCACCTCATGAGAAGAGAAGTATGGCCCCTTTATGACCTGTGGACTTCAACTCCCAGAATTCCTGAGCTGGCTGACTCAGGAATTCTGGGAGTTGAAGTCCACAGGTCATAAAGGGGCTGTTAGATTCGGGCAGCGAGAGAACAGACTCCGGACAAGTAGTGACTTAACAGCTCTTTATTAGTGATAGTAGTGATCCAGCTTGGTGTGTGGTCTGAGGGTTCCCCTTTTATAGGGATCGGGTACGCCTCTCGACCAATCAGAATGATCCCTAGTTCCCGCCCTAGCGGCGGACCTGAGTGGAGACTTACAGCGATATATGCTAATATCTAACAGGGGCCATAGTTCCCCACCCCTGTTCTAGGACCAGGCTGAATACAGGAATAAACGCTGTAACTTATTAAGTAACTCCTGGGTTTTTTCTTCCCCACTGCAATTTAGTGCCTTCTCAAAATGTGCAAGAAACACACACACACACACACACACACACACACACACCCAAACAGCCTGGTCTATGCGTTTGTTTGTTTTGGGTTCAATGGGAACTCATTTACACGTGTTAATTGCAACTAATTGGCACTAATTGGATGAACAGGAAATCCTCTGGGAACACTCATACCTTTAATTTGTAGTAAATATCATTAATTAACATATGCTAATTAGAGCCAATTAACACTGATGAAGGGTTGCCAGCTCCTTAGAAAGTACAACTATCCATGCTGGATTTAAGTCAGCGCACATGCAGGCAGGAACAGGAAGGGAGGAAGGAAATGGAAAGAGGAAGGAAGACAGGCAAGAAGGAAGAAAGGGAGAGAGGAGAGAAGGAAAGAAAGAAGGAAAGGAAAGGGAGGGAGGGAGGAAGCATAGAAAGAGGTAGGCAGGCAGGCAGGGAGGAGAGAGGGAGGGAGGAAGGAAAGAGGGAGGAAGGAAGACTTAGAAAGAGGATGGGAGGAAAGAAGGAAAGGAAGGAGAGACGGGGAAGGAAGAAGGAAGAAAAGAAAGAGGAAGGAAATAATGACTTAGAAAGTGGAAAGGGGGGAAAGGAAGAAGGGAAGGGGAGAGAGGGAGAAGAAAGAAACCAAAGGAAGGAAGGAAAAAAGGAAGAGAAGAAAGAAAGATTAGACAGCACTGGAATCAATTGATAGTTCTTAATCTGCTTGGCATGAAGTGTTATAGATTTGATGTGGCTTTTCCAGAACATTTTAAATTAAAAACTGGGGTTTCGTTCACCTGGAGCTGTCCATATCTATTTGGACACTCTTCAGGCGTGTGCCAGAAAAGTAGAAACCTACATGCATATGACATGGATCACATGTGCAGGAAAGATCAAAATCTGAAAGAATTGGCACCCTGCTGTCGTAAAAAAACAAACAAACAAACGATAAGTTTTGATACCAAATGCTGCCTTATTTCAGATTTTGACACCCCCAGGATAGGAGCCAGAGTCTCTCAGGGCAAAAATGTCCATGAGGTCAACAACTCACAGCCTGTCATTTCCATGCTAAGAAGTGCAAGATTTTGTTTGTTTGTTTGTTTGTTAAGCTGTGGGGAAAGCAGGAGAGGGAAGTGTGAAAATGAAAAGGTAGGGCCTCATTTAACATAGACAAGAAGACAATTAACTGTTCAAAGTGGTTTCACCCTAACAAGTATTGGAAGAAATGTCCTTCTGGGTTCGGTTCCAAGTGGGGAAAAAGACACTGGAAACATGGTGGTTGATTGGAAAGATGGTTTAATGGTGGACAGGATCACATGGCTTGAGGTCCTGGGGGGAAAAGGGAAGAGATGCTGAGAATGCCCTGGTTTTATGCCCTCTCTGGGCTTTTGAATTTGAGCTTGTATTTTGATTGGTTGTCAGACTCCCATCGGGCCATGCAGGGGGAACTCTGTAGGCCAGGGGTGTCCAAACTTGGGAACTTTAAGACTTGTGGACTTCAACTCCCAGAATTCCCCAGCCAGCATGGCTGGCTGGGGAATTCTGGGAGTTGAAGTCCACAAGTCTTAAAGTTCCCAAGTTTGGACACCCCTGCTGTAGGCTGTCCTGAGTCCCAAGCTTGGTTGACTCTTGCTGGGTGATAATATAATGAAAGGGCTTTGGGCATTTCCTACTATGGTTCTGCCTGAAGGAGGTAGATCTTTGTTATGTAGAGTAGACTGGCCCAGGCCTTAAGGGCCCATTGACAAAGATTAGTTTCTGCCTCCCTTTAAGAGGAAATACTCTGTCCTTTTAAAATTTCTTAAAATATTTCATTTTTCTAGGAAAGGGGTGGGTGCTAATTTCCTACACAAACATTAAGATTCTTACCTGGCCCACCCCCCTCTGCTCTCCAAGTCAAGAAGCTTTGGGGTTTTTTATTTTTTATTTGTTTTTTATTGATTGATTTAATTCATATAACCAGCCATTTCACCAAAGAGACCCTAGGCAGTTTACCATAACACAGATAAAACCAATCGAATATATACATATAACACAGCAGTTGAGCATGATAAAAGAACCATCAACGTGGCCAGGAGAGTTGCGTTGAGTACCTAGTGTTGGAAGAAATGTCCTTCTGGGTTCGGCTCCAAGTGGGGAAAAAGACACTGGAGACACGGAGGCTGTTTGGAAAGATGGTTTTAATGGTGGACAGGACCGCATGGCTTGAGCTCCTGAACAGAAAAGGTGATCACATGCTTCAACGTTGGTGGAGAAGAAGAGAAGGGAAGAGAAGGGGAGGAGAAGGGCTTTTTATAATCTGTTCGGCCCCACCTATCTGTTTCCTGTTCCTGTGTAAGAAATGTATTCTGATTGGTTGCCAGACTCCCATGGGCCCATGCAGAGGCAACCCTCTAGGCTGAGTTTGAATCCAGGTTTGATTGAGTTTAGATGCCATGTGGTCAGTTGAGTAAAAGGCAATATTATCCTGCCTTAATCCCATCACTCTGGAGCTGATGGGGAGAACTCTTTATTATGTAAAGTGGACTAGCTTGGCCTTCTTAATGGCCCATTGACAAAGTGGGGATGGGCAGGAAGCTGCAGGAATTTACTTTGTGTTTAAAACGTGTTTCTCCCTTTTTCAGATCCAGGAAAATATAATATTCTGCCTTTTCAATATTTCCTAGGATATTTCATTTTTCTGGGAGAGGGCTGGGTGATAACTTCCTACACTAGAATGAACTTCCTTGAGCCCAGCGCAGCTTTGAGGCTGCTTAAACATGTGGTGCTCATTGGCTGGAGATTGTTGATGGCAATGTCATGGGGACGTGAAAAATGTGATGGAAGGAGGGAGGGAGGAAAGAAAGAAAAAAAAAAGAAAATGATAGGAAGGAAAGAAATAGAGGATGGTAGGAAGGAAAGAAAGAAATAGAAAAAGGAAAGGAGGGGAAGGAAGGATAGAAATAGAAGGAAGGTAATAAAAGGAAAGGAAGAGGGGAAAGAAAGGAAATGAAAGAGTTGGAAGGGGGAGGAAAGAAGGAAGGAAAGGGAAGAGAAAGAAAGGGGAAAGGGAAGAGGAAGGAAGGAAGGAAGGACATGCATGAAATTATTCATAATTATGCAAGGAACTTGGCTTGCATTACTGGACATTAGCTTTTTACACAAGATACTAATTTGCAAAGAAAATTAGGAGAAAGACAGCATTTTCCCCACTGCTTTCTTTTTTAAAATTTTGTCTTGCAAGGGATTCTGTGAATTCCTTAAATATTTCAGTAAACCCCTTGGCCGAATTGCCATCTGGTTAGAGTGGTTCTGGAGAAGGAGGTTTAGGTCCTGGGTGAACAATGAAGAGGAAATGTTGATTTCTTCTTGAGCAAAGGTTTTGCTCAAAATGATGCTCACTGTTTGTTGCCCACCATAATGAGGCAGGCAGAGAAAGCAAAACGCGAATGGCACCTTTCTTTAACAGGTCCCACTTTAATTGGGTCCTTCCCAGGTCTCTCTTCACAGGTCATCAACACGTCCAGATCATGGCAGCTGCTCCCCCTGAACCACAGGGCATAGCTTTGGGAAGGTCTCAATAGGTGGATAAAGAGGACAAATCCAGTCTAAACATCTGGTTGACTAAGTTGACCTCCTCCTCCTCCTCCTCTCTCTTCCTTTTCAACCTCTTCTTCCCCTTTCCCCTTCTTCTTTATCTTTCTTTACCCCTTTTCTTTCCATTTCTCCTTCCCTTCTCCTTTCTCTCCCTTCTCCTCCTCCTTTTCAAACTCTTCTTCCCTTTTCCCTTCTTTTCTTTCTTTCTTCTTTCTTTCTTTCTTTCTTTCTTTCTTTCTTTCTTTCTTTCTTTCTTTCTTTCCCCCTTTCCTTCCACTTCTCCTTTCCTTTCCCCTTCTCCCCCTCCTCCTTTCTCTTCCTTTTCAATTTCTTCTTCCCTTTTCCCTTCTTCTGTCTTTCCATTTCTCCTTCCCTTCTCCTTTTTCCTTCTCCTTCCTCTCCCTTCTCCTCCTTTTCAAACTCTTCTTCCCTTTTCCCTTCTTCTATCTTTCTTCACCCCTTTCCTTCCACTTCTCCTTTCCTTCCCCTTTTCCATTTTCTCACTTCTCTGCCTCCTCCTCCTTTTCAAACTCTTCTTCCCTTTTCCCTTCTTTTCTTTCTTCCTTTACCACTTTCCTTCCACTTTCCTGTCCTTTCTCCTTTTCTCACAACTCCTTCCTTTTCAATATCATCTTCCCTTTTCCCTTCTTTCTTTCTCCTTCTTCACCCCTTTCCTTCCACTTCTCCTTTCCTTCCACTTTCCTTTCCCCTTCTCTCTCCTCCTCCTTTTTCTCCCTTTTCAATCTCTTTTTCTCTTCTTCTCTTTCTCCTTTTTCACCCCTTTCCTTCCACTTCCCCTTTCCCCTCCTCCCTCCACCATCCCCCACCACGGAACTGATCCCTTGTGCCCAAAAAGGTGTGGGCCACTGCTGTAGAGAGTAAGGAAAGTGACCTTGATGGAGATACTGTGGCCTAGGCAGGAGGGACTAAAGCATTTCAAAGTCCAGAATGTCCAAATAACATTCAGAAGTGGCCCAGGCAACTGGCTGGAGAATCATGGGAGTTGAAGTCCACATATCTTAAACACTGGGGGGATCCTGCCAGTTTAACGACCGGTTTGGTGATCGCGTGTTTAGCATGCACAGTTTTACCAAAACTTACCTTCCACGTTACTTCTTGGGGAGTGACACAGCTGAGGCGTGGCAATCCACTCTGCCGCGCTAATCAGCTGAGAGGATATAGATAAGTAAAGTGCGAAGGGAGGCGGACTAACCTGATTGTTGGAGCTACTGGTTCGCCCGAATTGGTCCGAACCAGCTGAATCCGGATTGCAGGAACTGGGTAGGTCTAGTTTAATGAAAAGAAGGACTAGGGGAGACATGATAGCAGTCTTCCAATATCTCAGGGGCTGCCACAAAGAAGAGGGAGTCCAACTATTCTCCAAGGCACCTGAGGGCAGAACAAGAAGCAATGGGTGGAAACTAATCAAGGAGAGAAGCAACTTAGAACTGAGGAGAAACTTCCTGACAGTTAGAACAATTAATCAGTGGAACAGAAGTTGCCTCCAGAAGTTGTGAATGCCCCAACACTGGAGGTCTTTAAGAAGATGTTGGATAGCCATTTGTCTGAAACGGTATAGGGTTTCCTGCCTAGGCAGGAGGTTGGACTAGAAGACCTCCAAAGTCCCTTCCAACTCTGCTATTGTATTGTATTGTATTAATGAAAAGAAAGACTAGGGGAGACATGAAAGCAGTCTTCCAATATCTCAGGGGCTGCCACAAAGAAGAGGGAGTCAAACTATTCTCCAAAGCACCTGAGGGTACAACAAGAAGCAATGGGTGGAAACTAATTAAGGAGAGAAGCAACTTAGAACTGAGGAGAAATTTCCTAACAGTGAGAACAATTAATCAGTGGAACAGAAGTTGCCTCCAGAAGTTGTGAACGCTCCAACACTGGAAGTCTTTAAGAAGATGCTGGATAGCCATTTGTCTGGAACAGTATAGGGTTTCCTGCCTAGGAAGGGGGTTGGACTAGAAGACCTCCAAGGTCCCTTCCAACTCTGCTATTGTATTTATTTGAATCCCACCCCTGACCTTAAAGTTATTCAGGCCGAGAAACACTGCTGTATACATTGAATGCTTTTTTGCGGTTTTCCCTCCAAGTCTCACCTTTGAAGGTCAGCCAGCCCAGGTAGTTCCTATCACCAATCTAGCCAACCTGAATAATAAATGTCTCAATAGCAACAGACCTGAACAATTAGCATTGAAGTACCTGACTTTTCCCCAACTATTGCTGTTTATATTTATTTCCTTGAATACGATAGTTCAAAGAAAAGACAATAAATAAACATGGCACAGCTGTGGAATATTCCTCTCAAGTTCAGGGCAGAGACAGGCAAATGGGTCTCTCCGTCATTTTGCCCCTTTGATTAAAACCTACATTTATGCTACTCATGATTTACTAACGAACCTGTGATTCAATATTGCCACAGTTGGCTTTAAATCCAAGTTTATTGTATGGAGGAAGCATTGTCAATAATGTTTACAGTGACTTAATTGCCAGAATGATTTTACTTTATTTTCATTAGGCTGGATCTTCTTTGCCAATTAATGGAATCCTATACAAAACAGACTGTTGTCAGGATGGGTTAACATTCATTGGACTTCCCACAGCTTGTTTCTGGTAACAGGATGGCTTGAAGAAATTGGAGAGAATTTAGGCACTCTCTAGATCAGGGGTGTAAAACTCACATCATCACAGCATTGTCATGTGACATATCATGCTTCCCCCCCCCTTTGCTAAACTGGGCATGGGCGTGGCCAGCACATGATGAATCTGGCCCATGGGCAACGAGTTTGCCAGACCTGATCAAGATCAGTATTTTTCAAACCCTTGGCAACTTTAAGAAGGGTAGGCTTAACCCTAACTGGGGAATTCTGGGAGTTGAAGTCCATCTATCTTAAAGCAGGCTGGGTGGGGATTTCTGAAAGTTGAAGTCAACCCATTCTGAAAGCATGCTGGCTGGGAGGTTATGGGAGTTGAAGTCCACCCATCTTAAAGCATGCTGGCTGGGGGGTTATGGGAATTGAAATCCAAACATCTTAAAGCATGCTGGCTGGGGGGTTATGGGAATTGAAGCTCACGTATCTTAAAGCATGCTGGCTGGGAGGTTATGGAAGTTGAAGTCCACCCATCTTAAAGCATGCTGGCTGGGGAATTCTGGGAATTGAAATCCAAACATTTTAAAGGATGCTGGCTGGGGGATTATGGGAGTTGAAGTCCACCCACCTTAAAGCATGCAGGCTGGGGGGTTATGGGAATTGAAATCCAAACATCTTAAAGGATGCTGGCTGGGGAATTTTAAGCCTTGAAGTCCACCCATCTTAAAGCATGCTGGCTGGGGGGTTATGGGACTTGGAGTCCAAATATCTTAAAGAAGCCCTGATATAGATCAATGTTTTTCAAACCCGTGGCAACTTTAAGAAGTGTGGGCTTAACATTTACTGGGGAATTCTGGGAGTTGAGGTCCATCCATCTTAAGGCATGCTGGCTGGGGGGTTATGGGAATTGGAGTCCAAACATCTTAAAGTATGCTGGCTGGGGGATTCTGAGAGCTGAAATCCACCCATCTTAAAGCATGCTGATTGGGGATTCTGGGAGTTAAAGTCCACCCATCTTCCCATGGAGGTAGTGGGTCAGTCATCATTAATTGAGTTAAAACATGCTTAGGATTAACTGACTATCTATTAACTGATAATAATTAAAATAAATAAATAAACAACAATAAAATAATAAAGAGAACAAAAAATAAGTAAAGAACTTAAAAAGAAAATAAAAACCAATCAAAAACTCAAAGGCCATCAATTTTTTCTGCCATCAATTTTCTATTTTTCTAAAATGCAGTGTCACAAATATAGTTTTTAATTTATGACCACAATTGAGGCCAAAATGTGTGTTGCTAAGTGAGAATACTTGTTAAGTGAACTTTGCCCCATTTTACGTCAGAAGTTTGGAAAAGCTGATCTCCTGACCCCGAGACACTCCGACTGTCGTTAATACAGGCCAGTTGCCAACTATCTGAATTTTGATCACGTGACCACAGGGATACTGCAACGGTCGTAAATATGAAGAATGTGTTGTGGCCCATCAGTGGCCAGCGGAGCTGGCAGCAGATTCGGACAGTGAGAAGGTTGGGGAGGAACAGGAGTCAGTCCTGGAGTCTGGGGAAGGCTCTGATGAGGGCTCTGCGTCAGAGGCAGAGATGGGGTCAGGGCCATATGCCAGTTATCAGTTGCCTTCGGAGTCAGACATCAGTGAGGCAGTTTTACAGCTGAAGCTTGTTCCCAGTGTGCGCATGCGCAGAGTTGCCAGACAAAGGGAAGAGGTAAAGAACAGGGGTCGGCCTGGGAGTAAGGCCACAGATGGACGATGAATGGCCCCTCCCAGAGGGAATAAAAGAGGAGCGAAAGGTGAGTGGAGTTTGCAGGAGACAATTCGTTCGCTTAATTGGCTTGTGACTCTCCGAGACTCCTTGCCAAGTTTTGCAGCTATCGGCCTGTCAGCTCTCCAAGCCAGATAAGGTCTGTGACTGTAAATCCTCCCTTGAAAGACTTCGCTGGATGTGAATGAGCAGAATTCACAGTCAATTAATAAAAGGGTTTTTTTTTGTCGGGGCAAGGAGTTTGCTTCATGCTCTCGGGAAGCCTCGGTCAGAACAGAACGGTCATAAATCACTTTTTTTCATTGCCGTTGTAACTTTGAACAGTCACTAAACCAATGGTTGTAAGTCAAGAACTACCTGTAGTGGTTTACAAAGCACCGTGGCTGCATGGCATTCCCACTCACTTGGGTGAAATTGAGCAAAGTGGACTCTCCCCACTGATTAAGAGAGCGATCTGGAAAATTTCATAGCCGCCCTGAGCCTTCTCCTCCTCACACAAGGCAAGGGCTCTTTCCCCATCAAATTATAGATCCGGTTATAATTGTTGTTCTTGCTGTCATTATGATTATTTATTAGGGTGATCTGGCCAGATTTTCGCTTCTCCAGTTTGAAAAGTAGGTCACCTACCACCTTGGCTTCGGTAGTTACACAGCAAGCATTCGTTCCTATTCACTCTTCATTACTCGCTGCGGATTATATTATCTGAGAAAAAAAGAAGAAGAAAAGGGGGCTTTGGATGCCACTGGGGAAAAACAGCCACGGATGGCCTGTTCTTTTTTAAAAAAAAAATAAGAGAAAAAGAAGAAGACAGCAAAAAAGTATACCTTTATTTTTGTCACTTTTTGTCAGGCTTCATTAAAAGAGAGGCAAGCCACCACAGCTCTGATAAGACTCGGAGAGATAAATTCCCAATTGTGCTGGTGCGGGGAGTTGGTTACACGGCCCCCCACGAAACACTTCAGTTCCAATTGTCATGACCTCACGTTAATCCAGCACACTGGTCTGCCTGACACACACTTGCTCTTAACATTTTCTTAGAGACTCCATAAATGAGATCTCTTTGACCTTCAATCCTTGGCTAATTTGCCGGCTTGGTGTACAAGACCGGCTTAATTTTACAGCCGTAATTACCTACAAAAAGACACTACCATATACAAGGCTGGGGACAGGCGTCAAATGTCAGGAGGTTGGTAAAGTGGATGGAGGTGAGATGATCCGATCCTGGATAATTTCCTCCCAGAAAGGGAGGGTGGAAGATTTAAGACTTGGAGGGGGGGGCACAGTTTCCGGTTAAAACCGCACTAAATCCTATTTTAGTTTTCATTTTGAAAACACAATAGATGTATGAAGAACGGTTGCAGGAACTGGGTATGTCTAGCTTAAGAGAAAGAAGGACTAGGGGAGACACGATGGCAGTGTTCCAATATCTCAGGGGTTGCCACAAAGAAGAGGGAGTCAAGCTATTCTCCAAGGCACCTGAGGGTAGAACAAGAAGCAATAGGTGGAAACTAGTCAAGGAGAGAAACAACTTAGAACTGAGGAGAAACTTCCTGACAGAACAATTAATCAGTGGAACAGAAGTTGCCTCCAGAAGTTGTGAATGCTCCAACACTGGAAGTCTTTAAGAAGATGTTGGATAGCCATTTGTCTGAAATGGTATAGGGTTTCCTGCCTAGGCAGGGGGTTGGACTAGAAGACCTCCAAGGTCCCTTCCAACTCTACTATTGTATTGTATTGTATTATTGTATTGTATTGTATTATCTACCTACTGCTTGGATATCTGTTTTCCTCCATCAGTCTCGATGTAATGGTATGCGAGAAAGGCCTTGAGGAATAGGGTGAAGAGGACAGTCAGAGAGCAAGGCCCAGGGAACGGTCAGATAATAGAGGACATAGCTCACAGCTAGGTAGTCCTAAAATAAATATTTCCCTTTGTAACATATTGGTATGGCCAGAGGCATTGCATTTTTGAATATAATCCATTTGTTTTGAATATCTGAATATTCTTAAGTATAAATGCCTTGGTAAGGCCACACTTGGAATACTGCATTCAGTTTTGGTCGCCACGATGTAAAAAGGATGTTGAAACTCTAGAAAGAGTGCAGAGAAGAGCAACAAAGAGGATTAGGGGACGAGGAGCAGAAACATATGAAGAACGGTTGCAGGAACTTGGTATGTCTATTTAATGAAAAGAAGGACTAGGGGAGACATGATAGCAGTCTTCCAATATCTCAGGGGTTGCCCCAAAGAAGAGGGAGTCTAGCTATTCTCCAAGGCCCCTGAGGGCAGGACAAGAAGCAATGGGTGGAAACTAATCAAGGAGAGAAGCAACTTAGAACTAAGGAGAAACTTCCTGAGAGTTAGAACAATTAATCAGTGGAACAGCTTGCCTCCAGAAGTTGTGAATGCTCCAACACTGGAAGTTTTTATGAAGATGTTGGATATCCATTTGTCTGAAGTGGTTTAGGGTTTCCTGCCTAAGGAGGCGGTTGGACTAGAAGACCTTCAAGGTCCCTTCCAATTCTGTTATTCTAATTCTAAAACTAGAGCTATTGGGTGGGGGCTGTGAAGAGGCAGTCTGCATTTGTTCTGGATGCTACCTATATATTTGAGGAGAAAAGATAGGGTGTAGAAGGAGAGTAAAGCTTGCTTTAGTTTAGAGCATTGATATCCCAGGCCTTCTCTACTACGTGTCAGTCTTCCCGTTTGAAAAACTACTATTCGGAATTGATCTTCCTTCCTGCTTTAAACTGCTTTTCACAGCTCAGCACTCCAGGCCACAGTTAAAACACCAACTCGGTGAAGACTGATTCTTAATCTTCTTCTTGGACAACTGCCAAGGTTTGATACAACTCTGGCAAACAAACTTGCAGAGATTTCCAACAGTCTGAGGACTCTAGGCCCAAACCCCAATTTACACTGAGCTACTCCAGAAATGCACTGGTCTAAAAAAAAATAGAGCGAGTTTGCCCCAAAGGAAGAAGTTCCTTACAACAGAAAGAGCAGGTAATAAAACTTATATAGGTCAGGTAGTCCTCGACGTACGGCCACAACTGAGCTCAACATTTCAGTAACTAAGCAATACAGTGTCAGGCCGGCAGTCATATTTTCTCATGGATCACAGGCCTGCCACACTTCCTATTATTCTACTATGCATTTTGTATTGTGGTATAATGGGAGGGGGGAATTGTACAGGGTTAGATGATATGTAGCCATAACAAAATTCTTTCTAGAAAGCCAAGGTCATCCTTTGTCTTTGCACTTCTGCACCTGACCGGACCTGGACGGGTGGAAACTGCCAGCATGGCAGTGGGAGATTGGACCATGTGATGGACTTGTGGGTGTGTGGGCAAGATCTTGAACTTTCAATTGGGTGGAGGGAACCGGGAAGCTTTCAGATTCGGGTTTTCCCAGATGTGCCAACATGGCTCTCTTAATAAATTGGAATTTTGAGCAATACTTCGCCTTGGACTCTTGATTTACCTTTGGATGCTATTTGGGACCCTGACACACAGCTGTAAAGTGATACCTTGCTTGCCACAGTTGTTAAGGGAAGCACTGCGGTTTTTAAATTAGTAACAAAGTTGTTAAACTGCCTTCCCCTATTCATGAGAAGGCCGCAAAAAATGACCCCATGACCAGGGGCACTGCAGTCGTCATAAATATGAATCAGTTGCCAAAGAGCAGGATTTCCATCACCTGACCCTGGGGACGCTGCAACAGTTGTGAGTGGGGAAATTATCACAAGTCACTTTTTTTTCAGTGCCATTGCAACTTCGAACGGTCACTAAACAAATGGTTGTAAGTCAAGGACCACTTGTAAAAATGCATATAAAAATCCTGGGCCATCTTCCAAGCTTATCAACTTGCGGCTGCCAACTTCAAACCACTCTTGTAGATTCCACACCTACTCACAAACACACACATACAAACACACCTTCAGAGTCAGACATCAGTGAGGCAGATGAACAGCTGGAGCCTGTTCCCAGTGTGCGCATGCACAGAGTTGCCAGACGAAGGGAGCAGCTAAAGAACAGGGGTCAACTTGCGAGTAAGGCCACAGGTGGATGATGAATGGCCCCTCCCAGAGGAAATAAAAGAGGAGCGAATGGGGAGTGGAGTTTGCAGGAGACCATTAGTTCGCTTAATTGGTTTGTGACTCTCTGAGACTCCTTGTCAGGTTTTGTAGATATTAGCCTGGCAGCTCTCCAAGCCAGATAAGGTCTGTGACTGTAAATCCTCCCTTGAAAAACTTTGCTGGATGTGAAGGAGCAGAATTCACAGTAAATTAATAAAAGGGTTTTTTGTCAGGACCAGGAGTTTCTTCATGCTCTTGGGAAGCCTCGGTCAGAATGTGCAAGCTGTAAACAGGTATATACAGAGGTCAAATTTGCATGTGCTTTATGTTCGCCAGGAATCAACATTGACTTGAAGCCATTATATAGAGGAGAAATAACTGGACAGGGAAGGGTTAAAATCACCAGGTAGGCAGTCTCCCTGTAACAAGGGATAAATTTTCATAGATAACTTCGCCCACCATCCATTCACTTGTTTTCAACAATGTAGTTTATTATTTACACTCTATTATTAAGTAGCTAACTGGCGGGGGGGGGGGGGGGGGAGGAAGTTCATTTTCTTGTCTAATAAATATACAATTACACCTCAACTTATGACAGTTTGTTTCTTGACCATTCAAAGTTACAATGGCACCGGAAAAAGTGACTTATGACCCTTATTCACACTTACCACCGTTGCAGCATTCCCTTGGGGATCAAACTTTGGATGCTTGGCAATTGATTCATATTTATGATGGTTCCAATGTTCCCGGGGTCATGTGATCCCCCTTTATGACCGTCCGACGAGCAAAGTCAATGGGGAAGCCAGATTCGCTTAACAACCATGTTACTAGTTTAAGAACTGCAGTAATTCACTTAACAAACGTGGGGAGACAAGTCGTAAAATGGGGGGCGGGAACTCACTTAACTAATAATTCACTTAGCAACAGAAATTTTGCGCTCCGTTGTGGTCATACGTTGAGGACCACCTGTATTTTCATATACTGGATTTTATTATAGATTTTAGTTGTTATTTATTATTTTATACTAGAAGTTTTAAATGTACATATACCGAGTGCTTTTATTTTATATTATAAAGTGAAGTGTTAATACCAATTTATGATGCCTTGGTAAGGCCACACTTGGAATACTGCATTCAGTTTTGGTCACCACGATGTAGAAAAGATGTGGAGACTCTAGAAAGAGTGCAGAGAAGAGCAACAAAGATGATTAGGGAACTGGAGGCTAAAACACATGAAGAACAGTTGCAGGAACTGGGGATGTCTAGTTTAATGAAAAGAAGGACTAGGAGTGACATGATAGCAGTCTTCCAATATCTCAGGGGCTGCCGCAAAGAAGAGGGAGTCAAGCTATTCTCTAAAGCAACTGAGGGCAGGACAAGAAGCAATGGGTGGAAACTAATCAAGGAGAGAAGCAACCTAGAAGTAAGGAGAAATTTCCTGACAGAGCAATTAACCAGTGGAACAGAAGTTGCCTCCAGAAGTTGTGAATGCCCCAACACTGGAAGTCTTTAAGATGATGTTGGATAACCATTTGTCTGAAACGGTATAGGGTTACCTGCCTAGGCAGGGGGTTGGACTAGAAGACCTCCAAGGTCCCTTCCAACTCTGCTATTGTATTGTATTGTATTGTATTATTTGTTCTAATAATAAATTGTATGTAAGTCTTAAAGTTGCCATGTCAGAGTTCCCAGTAACACCCACAACGAAAGAAGACTCCAAGGCTTGAAGTTCCTCAAAGTTCCGTTTTATTAGAGACGCCATATTGGCACATCTGGGAAAACCCGAATCTGAAAGCTTCCAGGTTTTCCCCACCCAAATGAAAGTCCAAGCCCCTGCCCAGCACTCACCTGTCCCTCACATGATCCAATCAAAGCACCGTCCCAACTGGAGATGCCTCCCAGTCACGCCCCTCCAGGTGCAGGGCAAGACATCCTTGACTCTCTGAGAAAGGAATGTTGTTATGCCTATATATCTCTCCCATACTCCATATAATTCTCCCCTCCCATTTCCCCACAGCATTGAATGTGGCAGGCCTGAAGGCCCAAGGCAAAAGATGGCTTCCAGGTCTGACATGCCAAGGTTTGCTTTAAACCACGGTCAGTTCTGACTTTTCAATCAAGGATTAGAAACGTCAGCTCATCAGGGATAAGCACCGGCTAAAATTATATCCTGTTATTTATACAATCAAATGTGCTGATTTGGGGGGTTTGACAATTGCTGACTGCAGTTCTCCAAATCTCTAGCAATAGTTTGCACAGAGGTAGCCCTTTCAAATGTTAAATTTCTCTCCCTTAATTCCCCCCCCCCCCGCCTTCAGAATGCCATACTCAAGTCAATCCTTCACTGAATTTGGCACACCTTCAGACACTTCAGCTACATCGGCTGCTCTACAAACGCTTTCCTATTCCCTCTGAGCTTCAAGACGGCTAGTCCTCGACTTACAACAGTTCAGACCTCAGACCTTCATGTCTGATCAAATCGAGATGTTGTGGCTGGTTTCCTAAGGATGCTGTCTCTTGCCAGAAGGGAATGAGCCCAGGGTTTTGCCAGTACTGATCACTGTGGACCCAACGCTAGCTAAAGTAAACAAATAACCATGTTACATCACAGGCTTGCCTGTTCAAGCAATGATAATAAGCCGATACACTACAGGAAGAATATTGACAAATGAAGCATTTTCAGAAGAAGGTAACCAAGATAATAAGGGAGCTGGAAGGAAAAATGTATCGAGTACTTTTAGGTACCTAAATATAGTAATAGAACAGTAGATAGTCTATATCTATCTATCCTCTATATCTATCTGTTCTGATCCCCCTCTTCGTACACCAAAGCACTCCAAGACAAGAATTCTGCTAGACGATTTATTCACAGTGAATTAACACACTGACTAGACTTTGGCAGCAATCCAGAATTCCAAGATAAGAAACAGGTGAGAGCTTCTCCAGAGTTGGTAATTAAGTTGAATCCTGCAACCAGCCTCCAGGAAAGTCATTCCTTTTATACAATCTTGAGAGGAGCCTAATTACAACCACCTGGGTCCAATTATCTTCTGTATCTGCGTAGTTGTTCTCTACGTCTATCAGCCCTTCGTTGACGGGCGTCCAGGACCAACTCCCTTGTCTCCTCCCCACTGCTCCAGGGCATGAGGTCAGGAACACACTCCCTTTGGGTTTCACCGCTGCTCCATGCCTCAGGCGCCTCCTGGTGGCCAACCAGCCTCTCTGATCCCTGCTCGGAGTCGGAACCCTGTCCAGGGTCCTCCACATCTTCCAGAGCTGACTCATAAGGCCCCTCGCTGTCGGACTCTGGTTGCAGCTCCAACGTCTCCTGCTGGGCCACAACATCTATCTATGCTCTATTGCTTTCTTTCTTTCTTTCTTTCTTTCTTTCTTTCTTTCTTTCTTTCTTTCTTTCTTTCTTTCCTTTCTTTCTTCCTTCCTTCCTTCCTTCCTTCTTCCTTCCTTCCTTCCTTCCTTCCTTCCTTCCTTCCTTCCTTCCTTCCTATCTTTCTTTCTTTCTTTCTATCTATCTATCTATCTATCTATCTATCTATCTATCTATCTATCTATCTATCATCTATCCTCTATTCCTTTTTTTCTTCTCTCTTCTCCTTTTTTTAAACTTTTCTTTTCTGAGCTTTTTCCTTTTTGAATTTTTTTTCTTTTTAATTGTGTATTTCCCCCCCAAAAATCAACAAAGTTATATTAATATTCTTAGTGAAATATAAGAAAAAGAATATATCATGAAGTACAACCGAAAATATAACATACGGATATAATCAGAAAAGAATACAGGTAGTCCTCGACATACAACAGTTCATTTAGAGACCATCCAAAGTGACAACTGCACTAAAAACGTGAGTTATGACCACTTTTCACAGTTACGACCTTTAAAGCATCCCCATGATCATGTGATCAAAATCCAGAAGCTTGGCAACTGGCTCTTACTTTATGATGGTTGCTGTGTCTCCAGGTCATGTGATCGATCGCCTTTTGTGACCTTTGGACAAGCAAAGACAATGGGGAAGCCAGATTCACTTAACAACCAGGTGACTCATTTATCAACGACAGTGATTCACTTAGCAGTTGTTGAAAGAAAGGTCGTAAAATGGGGCAAAACTCACTTTGGTAATGTCTCAGTTGACAACAGAAAGTTTGGGCTGAATTGTGGTCATAAGTTGAGGATTACTTCTTTTGACTATACAGACTTTTGTTGTGCTTTTTAATATGCTGTGTAGGTTGGCTCTGTTTTCCTCCCCAGAAGCAAGCATTTTTCAATTTCATGGCTGCAGTCCCTCTCTGCAGTGATCTCGGAGCCCAAGAAAATAAAACCGGTCACTGCTTCCTGTCAGTCCTGGAGGCCATCTTTTTCTTTGGATCTTCCAAAATGGGAGGGAGTTTGCATGGAGCTGGTGAGATATATAGCCATATCAACATTCCTTTTCCTGGGAGTCAAGGACGTTTAGTTTGTACCTGGAGAGGCGTGACTGGGGGATCATCTCCAGTGGTGGGCTACAAATTTTTTAACAACCAGTTCTCTGGCTGGATAGGTGTGGCCGGTTGGTCATGTGACTGGATGGGTGATGTCACTCATCACACCCAGCCCTGCCTCCTGGCCACTCACCTCAAAGGAACAGGTGGGATTCAGCCAGTTGGGGCTAATCCCATCACCCCTCCCCCACCCATTTTCAGCCTGTTTTTCAGCCGTTTTCAGACCATTTCCCCCCCAGCCAAAAATGGCCTGAAAACAGCCCCCAAATGTCCTGGGAATGGCCTGAAAACAGTCTGTTTTTCAGGCAGTTTTTCAAAATCGGCCTGAAAATGGCTTGAAAACTGGCCTGAAAACAGCCTGGAAAACAGGCGGGGGCGGAGGCAACTGATGGTCCAATGAACTGGTGGTGAACCATTCAGAATTGGAATAAGGGGTTTGGACAAACCCATCCCAACCTGCACCAGCTCACCTGTCATCATCTCAAAGATGATTAGGGGACTGGAGACTAAAACATATGAAGAACGGTTGCAGGAACTGGGTATGTCTAGTTCAATGAAAAGAAGGACTAGGGGAGTCATGATAGCAGTGTTCCAATATCTCAGGGGTTGCCACAAAGAAGAGGGAGTCAAACTATTCTGCAAGGCACCTGAGGGTAGGACAAGAAGCAATGGGTGGAAACTAATCAAGGAGAGAAGCAACTTAGAACTGAGGATAAATTTCCCGACAGTTAGAACAATTAATCAGTGGAACAGCTTGCCTCCAGAAATTGTGAATGCCCCAACACTGGAAGTCTTTAAGAAGATGTTGGATAGCCACTTGTCTAAAACGGTATAGGGTTTCCTGCCTAGGCAGGGGGTTGGACTAGAAGATCTCCAAGGTCCCTTCCAACTCTGCTATTGTATCTCCAGTTAGGACAGTGGATTGATTTGACCATGTGATGGACATGTGGGTGCAGGGGAAGGGACTTTGACTTTCCTTTAGGTGGGGAAAACCTGGAAGTTTTCAGATTCGGGTTTTCCCAGAGGTGCCAATACGACATCTCTAATAAAATGGAACTTTGAGGAACTTCTAGCCTTGGAGACTTTTTTCATTGGGGATGTTACTTGGAACCCTGACATTTCCATTTCTTCCTTCCTATTTGCCAGGAAGTGATGGAACCAGATGCCAGGATCTTAAGTTTTTTTAAACTGAGTTTTAAAGCAACGTTCTCTCTCCTCTTTCACTCTCATCACAGCGTCTTTAGTTCCTCTTCACTTTCTGCTACAGGAAAGTCCTCAGCTTATGGACACAAGTGAGCTCAATATTTCTGTTGCTAAGTGAGACAAGTGAATTTTGCTCCATTATACAATCTTTCTTTCCGCCGTTGTTAAGGGAATCACAGCAGTTGTTAAGTTCGTAACATGTTTGTTAAATGAATCTTTGACTTTACTTATCAAAAAATTGCAGAAGGTGCTCATGTGACCTCAGGGTACCACAACTGTCATTAATCTAAATCAGTTGCAAAGGGCCTGAATTCAGATCAGGTGACTGCGGGGTTACTGCAGCAGTCGTATGAAAAGCGGTCTTAACTCACTTTTGTCAGTGTCCTTGTAAGTACGAACGGTCGCTGAATGAACTGTTGCAAATCGAGTACTACCTGCCTGTATTAGAACGGTACTGTCGGCATCAGAGATGGTATTCAGCAGGTTCTGACCAATTCTGGAGAACCGATAGTGGAAATTTTCAGTTGTTTGGAAAACCGGTAAATACCACCTCTGACTGGCCCCGCCCCATCTATTCTCTGCCTCCTGAATCCCAGCTGATTGGGAGGGAATGGGATTTTGCAGTATCCTTCCCCTGGAGTGGGGAGGGAATGGAGAATTTGCAGTATCCTTCCCCTGGAGTGGGGAGGGAATGGGATTTTGCAGTATCCTTCCCCTGGAGTGGGGAGGGAATGGGGATTTTGCAGTATCCTTCCCCTGGAGTGGGGAGGGAATGGAGAATTTGCAGTATCCTTCCCCTGGAGTGGGGAGGGAATGGGATTTTGCAGTATCCTTCCCCTGGAGTGGGGAGGGAATGGGGATTTTGCAGTATCCTTCCCCTGGAGTGGGGAGGGAATGGGGATTTTGCAGTATCCTTCCCTGGAGTGGGGAGGGAATGGGGATTTTGCAGTATCCTTCCCCTGGAGTGGGGAGGGAATGGGGATTTTGCAGTATCCTTCCCCTGGAGTGGGGAGGGAATGGGATTTTGCAGTATCCTTCCCTGGAGTGGGGAGGGAATGGGGATTTTGCAGTATCCTTCCCCTGGAGTGGGGAGGGAATGGGATTTTGCAGTATCCTTCCCCTGGAGTGGGGAGGGAATGGGGATTTTGCAGTATCCTTCCCCTGGAGTGGGGAGGGAATGGGGATTTTGCAGTATCCTTCCCCTGGAGTGGGGAGGGAATGGGGATTTTGCAGTATCCTTCCCCTGGAGTGGGGAGGGAATGGAGAATTTGCAGTATCCTTCCCCTGGAGTGGGGAGGGAATGGAGAATTTGCAGTATCCTTCCCCTGGAGTGGGGAGGGAATGGGATTTTGCAGTATCCTTCCCCTGGAGTGGGGAGGGAATGGGGATTTTGCAGTATTCTTCCCCTGGAGTGGGGAGGGAATGGAGAATTTGCAGTATCCTTCCCCTGGAGTGGGGAGGGAATGGGGATTTTGCAGTATCCTTCCCCTGGAGTGGGGAGGGAATGGAGAATTTGCAGTATCCTTCCCCTGGAGTGGGGAGGGAATGGGGATTTTGCAGTATCCTTCCCCTGGAGTGGGGAGGGAATGGGGATTTTGCAGTATCCTTACTCTGCCCCGCCCACCAAGCCCCGCCCACAGAACCGGTAGTAAAAAAATGAAAATCCCACCATTGGCCTGCACGATAAACACAATAAAAACGGGGCAGGGAGCATCGATTGCCCCACGACCACCCCATCTGGACTTTTCGGATGGTATCCTGCCACGGCATCCTATATGCAGGTGAGAGATCCTGGATCTAAACTTCTTTTTTCCCTTCCCAAAGCGCCGGATTCGATCTAAACCGAAGCGATCCAACCGCGCGGGTTTTGTTGGCCCGCGGGGCTCCGGCGGCGGCGCTGTCCCTGGTGCTGAACGAGACCGGGTTGGCGTGGGAGGGGGTGGGGGAGCCTTAGCTCCGTCTGCATCCTGCGCCCATCACCTCGCCTTCCTCCTTGAAACCCGGGTCATAGCGATACTTAGCTAAATTATATAACTGCAAACAAAGTGTGACAGCTTTATTTGTAATTATACCGCATTTAAAGGGAACAAGATGAGCTTAATGAGTTAATAAAGTGGCTGTCCGTCAAAGCCCCGCTGCTTTGCAAGCGAAAGCTCCCCCGCGGTCCCTCCGGAGGCAGACGGGCCCGGGCTCATGAATATGCACCGGGGGTTTGTCAAAGGAGGGTGACGGCGCTTCGCCATGGCAACCGGCCTGCAGGTAGCAGTTTCCAGGCCAGCTGCCCCCGCCAGGTCTCGGGCGTCTTGTACCGCGCGAGGACTTGTAACGCGCGCCGCGCCGTTTTGTCTCGCGGCGCACTTGACAAAACAAAGACAACTCCGTCCTTTGGTTGGCCTGCCACATTTTTTATTCATAAACAAGCTGTTGGCTGTACTGACATGATAAAGCTCCGGGTTCGGAGCAGGCAGGCAAACATTTGAATGCAAATCCGAGCGGTGGGAGTGCGGGGAGGGGGGCGGTGAGGAAAGAGCGCACGCGGTGCAATTCTTTCCTCCTGCTTTTTTTTTTCTTTTTTTTTTTTGCACGCCGCAGATTGCACGCAGGTTTCGGTCGTGGGCCCAGGCGTGGCTCACGCCAGGCTTCGAAGCCCGGGGAAAAAAAAAAATAAACACACACACACACACACACACACACACACACACACACACCACACACACTTGGCTCGCTTGCAAACTTGCTAGGGTAAAGAAAGGGGTGGCATCAGGAAAAGCGTTTTCTGAATGGAAGCAAGGTCTGCAGGATTGCAACGATCCGGTCCGGCTATTTTATGCTTTGCAATTTGAAATGCATGGACGCTGTAGCTTGAGGTGATTTAGGACTACAGTGCCCAGCATCCCCGGATCATCGAGGATGGCTAGGGACTATGAATGCTCTACTAGCACAGATGAGGTTACCTTTGTTGTTGTGTCCGACCCATCGCGACCCCATGGACAACATTCCTCCAGGCCTTCCTGTCCTCTACCATCCTCTGGAGTCCATTTAAGTTCATGGCGATGGCTTTGGTGACTCCATCCAGCCACCTCATTCTCTGTCATCCCCTTCTTCTTCTTTTGCCCTCCATCTTTCCCACCATGAGGCTCTTCTCCAGGGAGTCCTTCCTTCTCATTTGGTGGCCAAAGTATTTTGAGTTTCCTCTTCAGGATCTGGCCTTCTAAAGAGCAGTCAGGGTGGATCTCCTCTAGGACTGACCGGTTGGATGGCCTTGCATCCAAGGGACTCGCAGGAGTCTTCTCCAGCACCAGAGTTCAAAGGCCTCCATTCTTTGGCGCTCAGCCTTCCTTATGGTCCAACCTTCACAGCCATCCATTGCAACTGGGAAAACCACAGCCTAGACTAGATGCACTTTTGTTGGCAGGGGGGATGTCTCTGCTTTTTAGTCTGCTGTCTAGATTTGCCATAGCTTTCCTCCCCAAGAACAAATTAATTTATTGGCTGCGGTCAGCATCTGTGGTGATGTTGGAGCCCAGGAAGTAAAATTTGTCATTGCCTCCATTTCTTCCCCATCTATTTGCCAGGAATGGAGAAGGCCGGATGCCATGATCTTAGTTTTCCTAATGTTGAGTTTCAAGCCAACTTTTGCACTTTTTGCCATTAGAGTGGTATCATCTGCATATCTGAGGTTGTTGATATTTCTGCGGGCAATCTTGTTTACCTAGTTTGGGTAATGAAATGTCTGCTAGAAAACAAGCAAGCTCAGAGAGCATCAAGGACCCTTCATATCAACCCTGAGCTATAAATATTCTCCTTTTATTGGGGCTCCAGGTCTGATACAGCTGGACGGTCCCTGGGCTTGTTTTCAAGGTCGCATGTTGGCACAGTGTTACTGAGGGAGGCAGGGTCTGAATTAGCCTGAATTCGTTTTAGTTTATTTTCTTATTTACATCTCTGATCATTTTCAGGGTGTTCCTGTCACTCTTATTCTCTTATTGATTGAGAAGCGTGTCAGTGGGATTTAGGCTGGCATATGATGTGGCTGTCAAAATGTTTGTTAGTGTTCCTGTATCAGCTAGACTTTAATTAGATGCCAAGCTATTACATCTCTAAAACTACTTTATAAGGCCTTGGTAAGACCACACTTGGAATACTGCATCCAGTTTTGGTTGCTATGTTGTAAAAAAGATGTGGAGACTGTAGAAAGAGTGCAGAGAAGAGCAACAAAGAGGATTAGGGGACTGGAGGCTAAAACATATGAAGAACAGTTGCAGGAACTGGGTATGTTTATTTTAATGAAAAGAAGGACTAGGGGAGACAGGATAGCAGTCTTCCAATATCTCAGAGGTTGCCACAAAGAAGAGGGAGTCAAACTGTTCTCCAAGGCACCTGAGGGTAGAACAAGAAGCAATGGGTGGAAACTAATCAAGGAGAGAAGCAATTTAGAACTGAGGAGAAACTTCCTGACAGTTAGAACAATTAATCAGTGGAACAGCTTGCCTCCAGAAGTTGTGAATGCTCCAACACTGGAGTTTTTAAGAAGAGATTGGATAACCATTTGTCTGAAATGGTATAGGGTTTCTTGCTTGAGCAGGGGGCTGGAGAAGAAGATCTTTAAGGTCCTTTCTAACTCTGTTACTCTGTTGTTCTATTAAAAGGTGGAAATAGGGAACAAACTATGTAAGCTTTCAATGGAAAAAAATCTTTGTGGATTGTTTTTGTGCTTCTTTAGGACATCAACACATTAGTTCTAGTCTAAGCATCTTTTTAAAAACACAGTTAATTCTTTGTTTTCCGCACCCTGTTTATATTTGTTCTTGAGCCATTATATGTTGTCATTTATGGCTTTAATCATGATAGACACACTGCCTTGGAAAGAGCTTTGGCTGATTAAAGTAGTTATTTTTAATCACAAGCAATGTAGCAATGGGGATTTTTCATGCAACTAAAAATACTGGAAAAAGAATGTTATGCTTGTTTCCCCAGAATGTATTCCAGTAAGCTCCCCAGTATTCCAGAGAAGCCCCCATTGTTGAAAGTGTCCATATGTGCATGTCTGTGTGCGTATACACACATTTGGGTTCATGTGTAGAGTCTTGTACAGGTAGTCCTCAACGTATGACCACAATTGAGCCCAAGAGTTCTGTTGCTAAGTGAGACATTTGTGAAGTGAGTTTTGCCCCATTTGATGTCGTTCCTTGCTATAGTTGTTAAGCGAATTGAGGAGAGAGAGGGGGGAGAGGGAAAAGGAGAGAGGGGAGAGAAAGAGGGAGAGAGAAAAAGGGAGACATGGAGAGGAAGAGGGGAGAGGGAGAGGAGGGGAGAAGAGGGAGAGGGGAGAGGAGAGAGAGGGAAAGAGGGAGAAGGAAAGGAAGAGAGGGGGAAATAGAGAAAGGGAGAGAGAGGAGAGAAAGAGAGAGGGAGAAAGAGAAAGGGAAGGAGGGAGAAAAAAGGGGAGTGTGGAAGAGAGGGAGAGGAGGAGAGAAAAACGAATGTGCCTCCAGGTCACTCCATGAGACTCTGGGGCTAAGATCCCTCCATTCTCGCCAACCACCACTGCCCATTCCCTCATATCCCTCAATATATTCCACTCCAGCTAAGCTAAGCACTGAAAATGTTCCATGTTTCTTTGCTTTTACGCCATTCTGTCCCGTTTCCCCCCCCCCCGCTGCGTTCCTGTTTAGAATTGAAAACCTTTGGGGCGGCAGGGGTGGGGGTGGGGGTGGGGGGGAAGGCTCTCTTATCCATTGTAAAATGTGCTGAGAACGATGCTAGAATAGCAAAAAAAAGCTGACAATGAGAATGAGAATAATAATGATAAATCCCACCGGCTGCGTTCGCACAATATGCTAAGCTTGGTTAGTTTTAATCTTGATTAGGTTTGCGTAGATATGCGTGCGGGTTTGCATCGGCTGCATTAATGCGCTGTGCAGGTTGGGATTCCAACCTAGGAAACAGCTTTATTCAGCAACCCGGTTAAGCATGTTAACTGAATCCACCCACTGCATTTGAACCTACGTGCAAGATTACAGGTAGTCCTCGAACTTATGACCGCAACTGAGCCCAAAATTTCTGTGGTCAGGTGAGTTTTGCCTCATTGTACGACTTTTCTTGCCACAGTTGTTAAGTGAATCGCTGCAATTTGTTGAACTAGTAATGGATTAGTAATAAATATGAACCAGTTGCCAGGCATCTGAGTTTTGATCACGTGACCTTGGGGATGCTGCGACGGTCGTAAGTGTGAAAAACGGACGTAATCCACTTTTTCCAGTGCCATTGTAAGTTTGAACGGTCACTAAATGAACCGGTGTCAGTCAAGGACTACCTGTATATGTTTATTCCACTGTATGTCATGAACAGAGCTCCCGAAAAATGCTGGTAGAGGTAGTCTTTGACTTACAACAGTTTTGTTTAGTGACTGTTCCAAGTTACAACAGCACTGAAAAATGTGACTGAACGTTTTTCACAGTTTAGGATCTTTGTGGCATACTCATGGTCATGTGATCATAATTCGGACGCTTGGCAACTGATTCGCATTTATGACAGCTGCAATGTCCGGAGGTCATGTGATCATCTTTTGTGACTTTCTGACAAGCAGAGTCAGTGGGGAATCCGGATTCGCTCAACAGCCTGATTACTACCTAATCAAGTGTGGTGATTCACTTAACAACTGTGGCAAAAAATGGGGCAAAACTCACTTAACAAATGTCTCACTTAACAGCAGAAACCGTGGGCGTCAGACCTGCAGCCGTCTTTGCTTTTGGATCTTTTGCCTGCCATGCTTTCTATTCTTCTTCTGTGCATTTTCTATTGTGGGAAAATGGGAGGGGGGAATTGTATGAAGTTAGATGATATAGCCATAACAAAATTCTTTCTAGAAAGCCAAGGTCATCCTTTATCTCTGCACCTGGCCAGAACTGGATGGGTGGAACTTGCCAGCATGGCAGTGGGAGATTGGACCATGTGATGGACTCGTGGGCGTGGGGGCAAGATCTTGAATTTTCAACTCAGTGGGAAAACCAGGAAGCCTTCAGATTTGGGTTTTCCCAGATGTGCCAACACGACTCTCTTAATAAATTGGAACTTTGAGCAATACTTTCCCGTGGACTCTGATTTTACTTTGGATGCTATTTGGAACCCTGACAGTGGGCTCAGTTGTGGTCGTAAGCCGAGGACTACCTGTAACCCTAAATGCAAAGGATAGATAGCCACATCAGGATGATTGTGTCTTGTCCACTCACACTTTCTGTCCATATCATTATGGCAACTGGACCGGAGCAATGGTGTGCCCTGTGACTGTGGACAGGAGCTGAGGTTTAATCCTAATCTATATTGACCACGCACTTCTACGTCTGTCAATTTGCATCAGGCTCTCGTCTTAAGCAGTGGGCCAGGCCTGTCCCATTTTCTCACATGAATCTATAACCAGCAGGTGGAGGTGGGGGTGGGGGAAATCATAGCTTTCTCATTAATGTCCATCTCGATGAAAGACAAGCTGATCTACCACCCAGATGCCAGGATGCGTCTGTCTTAATATTTATCCACTTTCATCCCTAATCTTCTTAGCCTCTCAAAACTCCTTTTGCAAAGGCAGCAAGATGAGGAGGGGGAGGGGGCTGGGGGAGTGGACAATGGTGGGGGAATAGCAATTCATCATTTATGGGTTGTTTGTATTTTGGAAACCCCCATCCGTTAAAGCGCAAGGAAAAAAAAGACCTCTTGGGAAGAATCTGCTCGGATTCTCTACAGATTTTCTATCTGTAATGGCAAAAGTGCTTACTTGAAAAAATGTCCATGGCCTATTGTGTCCAGTTGCACCAATGTTGGTCTGCTGGTGCTGGAGCTGGGGGAGAAAGAGATGGAGGTGCTCGCATTGGTAGTGATATTCTAGAAGCAGCAGTGATCGGGAACATATTCAAGGTTTGGGGAGAGGCAGAGACATTTGGGGGAAGGTCAAGACTGAGAGTGAGATTTGATGGACGGGTTTTGGACATGTACAATACTTTGGGAGGAAAGGGAAGGGAGAGAGGGTGGAAGGAGGAAGAAGAGGGAGGATAAAAGATAGAAGGAGGAAGGAGATGAAGGAAGGAAGAAGGGGAGGAAGGAAGAAAGGGAGGAAGAATTAAGGGGTGGGAGGAAAGAATGGAGGGAGGGAGGGAGGAGGAAGGAAGGAAGGAAGGAAGGAAGGAAGGGGAAGATAGAAGGAAGGGGAGGAAGGAAGGAAAGACAGGGAAGGAAGATAGGGAAGATGAGGGAGGATAGAAGGAAGGAGGAGGAAGGAATGAAAGAATGAAGGGAAGGGAAGAAGGGAGGAAGGAATGAAAGAATGAAGGGAAGGGAAGAAGGGAGGAAGGAAGAAGAGGGCATGCAGGCATGCAGGAAGGAAGGAGGCAGGCAAGAAGGCAGGTAGGCAGGAAGGAAAGAAGGAAAGAAGGAATGAAGGGGGCAGGCAGGCAAGAAGGCAGGTAGGCAGGAAGGAAGGAAGGAAGGAAGGAAGGAAGGAAGGAAGGCAGAAGGAAGGAAGGAAGATAGTGAACAAACATCAGAATTCTTGAAATGTTGTCTTTTGGCTAGGAATCATGGAAAGGGGGGGCAGTGAGCCAAGAAATAACAAAGGCAAAGAAACAAAAATAAAAAAGTGAAGTAGGACAAGTTTCTTTCTCATCCCTTTCTGGACTCAGCCGATGCTTCCATAGCCATCGCTGCATTCCTTTTTGAAGGCCGCTTCCAGACTCCTCTCCCTCTTCCTAGAGTAAATGTCTGGGTCAGAGAAATTGCACCAAGCAAGAGCTTCACCCTGGCCCTTGCCTTTGTTTCAAAGGCCAGGAATAATGGGAAGAGGCTGACGGTGGGGTGGGGGAAGGGATGGGAAGAAGCAGAGTTATCACTCTGCACAAGAGATTATCTAGGTGAAACAAGCAATCCTTGACTTGCAAGTGTTTGTTTAGTCACTGTTCAAAGTTACAACAGCACTGAAAAAAGCGACTTATGGCCTCTCCCCCCCCCCCAACTTACAAGCATTGCAGCATCCTTATGGTCATGTGATCAAAATTCAGATGCTTGTCAGCTAACTTGTATTTACAACGGTTGCGAAAGGGTCATGTGATCACCTTTTGTGACCTTCTGACAAGCAAAGCCAATGGGGAAGCCACTAAACACCTGTGGCAAGGAAGGTCATAAAATGAGGCAAAACTGACTTAAAAAACATCTCCCTGACCAACGGAAGTCCTGGTCATAAGTCGAGGTCTATCTGTACTAAGCTGCAAAGCTGCTTGACTCCCAAGGAGACGAGAGATCCAAGGAGCTAAAGGAGAGGATGAGGTGGGGAGACCCTCCAATGGGGAGACACTCATCCCACTGCTCCAGAGGAAATACCATGATACAGGGGTGAAATGCTACCAGTTCGCCCCAAACCGGTAGTAAAAAAACATGCTTCTGGTTCTGGCGAACCGGTTTTTCCAATTATCAGCTGTGACACCCAATTTATATTAGCTAGAAAGCAGGATTTCCTGCTTTCTAGCTAATCTAAATCATGTGGCACAGTGGATTCCCCCCCATCCCCCGCTATTCGCTTACCTTTGCAGGCGCGCTCAGTAGCAGTCTCTGCCCACCCGCCTGGGGGTCATTTTGATGCTCTGTGCATGCATGGAAGGTCCTGCGCATGTGCGGAGGTTGCAAAGGTAGCAAAGGTGAGTAGATTTCACCCCTGCTGTTATACTATTTCATAGTTACAATAGAATACAATACAATAGCAGAGTTGGAAGGGACCTTGGAGGTCTTCTAGTCCAACCCCCTGCCTAGGCAGGAAACCCTATACCGTTCCAGACAAATGGCTATCCAACATCTTCTTAAAGACTTCCAATGTTGGGGCATTCACAACTTCTGGAGGCTATTCTGTTCCTCTGATTAATTCTTTTAACTGTCAGGAAATTTTTCCTCAGTTCTAAGTTGCTTCTCTCCTTGATTAGTTTCCACCCATTGCTTCTTGTTCTGCCCTCAGGTGCCTTGGAGAATAGCTTGACTCCCTCTTCTTTGTGGCAACCCCTGAGATATTGGAATAATGCTATCATGTCTCCCCTACTCCTTCTTTTCATCAAACTAGACATACCCAGTTCCTGCAACCGTTCTTCATATGTTTTAGTCTCCAGTCCCCTAATCCTCTTTGTTGCTCTTCTCTGCACTCTTTCTCTGGAGCAGTGTTTTTCAACCTTGGCACTTTGAAGTTGTGTGGACTTCAACTCCCGAATTCCCGAGCCAGCAATTGACTCTTATGGAGTATCAAAACAGGTGTTGATTAATCAGGTTAGCTGCAGAAGGGTACCCAAGATGGACTGTTGTTTTAGAGATGCAGGATGGCACGGTAGTCACAAATCAGTGCAAAAATGTTGACATTGGTAATAGAGTTGGGAATTTTATTGAGACTCAGAGTATTGTAGATTTAAATTCAAACACACACAAACACAGAGGGAGAGACAGAGAGAGACAGATAGACAGAGACAGAGAGACAAAGAGAGTGACAGAGAAAGAGACAGAGAGAGGAGAGAGAAGTTTCTAGATCTCATGGTTGAAGGCAACTTGGTGGTCTTACAATGCTTAATGTTGATGTTGACCACAGAGTTGAGAACTTTAGTGAGACTTAAAAGTATTGCAGTTTTAATTCAGAAACAAATAGAGAGAGGGGGGGGAAGGGAGAAGGAGGGGAGAGAGAGAAAGATTCAACATCTCATGATTTGAGAACAACTTGATGGCCCTTTAATAACTTAGTGTTGAACTTGGCCGCAGAGTTGGGAACTTCAGTGAGGCTCAGAGTATTGTGGCTTCAATTTAAAACACAGACAGGCAGACAAGTTTCTAGATCTCGGGGTTGAAAGCACACGCTTCTAGAGATCTTTTGGAGTCGGTTGACTGCAGGCTGCTTGAGATCACGCCTTGGGCAAACCTTCTGTCCAGGATGTTCTGTTGTCCCCGATTCCTGATTAGCTTTCGACGACACTGAGTGTGTTTAGATGGCAATTTATTGTTGCACCTGACCCCAGTTTTTCTTCCGGCTTGCACAAGGCTGGACCACACTGCCTGGACCGTGACTGCTGCCCATAAACATGATTTATCACAGTCCTTTAGGGAGAAACACTCCTTCCCTCGGCATCAAGTTATTTTACCAGATGGAGCGTCTGTTACTTCTCTGATAAGTCTGGACAGTGATTTAACTGATCTCAGAATGCAGTCGCCTATCTCCCCTAGATGTCATCTGTGAGTTAACAGCCTGCAAGCATTTCCTGACTTACTTTCTTTCTTTTTTTTCTTCCAGGAAGAGCCGGTGTAGCCAGGATTAAGGACAGTTTTTGACCCCCTTGGCAAGAAACATGTTTGAGTTGAACCGTGGAATGGAAAACAAGGGCAGGTGTAAAACCTGCTCTTCGGAAAACTGACCAGAATCTGAGCACTTGATGGCCACCTAAATGTACACAGCTCCAAACTTATTTATTTATTTTATTTGATTTGATTTCTAGGCCGCCCCCTCTCCCCGAAGGGACTTGGGGCGGTGTACAGGTACCAAATTAAAAACCATACAAGTAATCATAAATATAGTTAAAATCGGATTAAACTTTAAACCCCTGTACAAGTTTACAAAAATTAAAAACTTAGCCTAAGACCAACCCGTGAAATTTAAAAATACAGACTGAGGTGGGAGAGCTGGAATTAGGCCAAACCGGCTAGATTAAACAGGTGGGTTTTGAGCTTCTTACGGAAGGAGCGGAGGTCAAAAACTGTGTTTTTTTAAAATAATTTTATTAAAATTGTAGTAATCCTCGACTTTCAACCATTCGTTTAGTTCCAAGTTACTGTTTGGACCTAGGGTTTCCCAGAAGCAAGAAGCTGAGGCTTCGTGCAGATAAACCCCTTTTATTTAAATGACCGTGAATTCCTCTCCAGCAAAGTCTTTCCTCTCCCACAGTCTCTCACTGTCCTCTCTGTGGACATGCTGCTCTTCTAGTTTCTGGTGCACGCCACTAGCTGGACTTCACAGGCGCCGGAGCGCCAGAAAACGGTCAGAAAACGGTCTGGAAAATCTCTCCCAAGCAAAGGAGAAGGCATAAAATGGCTTTGACAGGGGGGCGGGCAGGAAAACGGTGCCTGATTAAGTAAAGCGTGCCATCCTCCTAGCCTCGCACAGGCTAAACTAAATGGTTATAATAATCCAAAGGGTCTTGCCCTTTTCATCTAAGGCTTGGGAGATTTCTTGTCTGGGCTCTCCAATTCTTAAAGATATATTTGTGCTCAGAGATTGTAAGCTGCCGGGAAAGATCAGGAGCTTACAACTGCAGGCATTAAAGGAGGAGAAAGATCTGGGTTTTCCTTGAAACTTAAAACTGGAACAAATGGATCTTCTTCTACCTTCAACTCCTGCCTTTTTAACCGCTGGAGACAAGGCTGAGGTTTGTAAGGAGAGATGGCAAACCTTCCCTTAATCCAGGGGTGTCCAGACTTGGGAACTTTAAGACTTGTGGACTTCAACTCCCAGAATTCTAGGAGTTGAAGTCCACAAGTCTTAAAGTTCCCAAGTTTGGACACCCCTGCCTTAATCCAACTGGGGAAACATCTCTGCATTGCTGATCTTGTCTTGGCCGGAATTCCCAATCTCTGGAATCCTTGGTGCTTTCTGAGCTTGGTTATTTGATTGCAGACGTTTCATTACCCAGCTAGGTAACATCATCAGTGTGACTGAGTGTTTTATACAGGTGGTCCTCGAATTACAACCATTTATTAAATAATCTTTCTAAGTTACAACAACAACAACAAAACATATGAAGAAAGCGACTTATGATCATTTTTTTTACCTTTATGACTGTTGCAGCATCCCCATGGCCTTATTCTTACCTAGGCTTCCCCAGCAGCACAAAGCCAAGTCCTCATCCCAATAAAACCCTTTTTAATTAATTTACAGTGAATTCCTCTCCAGCAAAGTCTCAGCCAACAGTCTTTCAAGGTAGTTCACAACTACTGACCTTTATCAGGCTTGGAGAGTGGCCAGGCTGATATCTTTCAGATGCCACAATACTTGGCAAGAATGCAGGAATGAACGAATTGTCTCCTGCAAACTCCACTCCCCTTTCGCTCCTCTTTTATTCCCTATGGGAGGGGCCGTTCACCGTCCACCTATGGCCTTACTCCCATGCCGACCCTTGTTCCTTCGCTGTCCCCTTTGTCTGGCAACTCTGCACATGCACACATCGGGTACAGGCTCCAGCTGTTCTTCTGCCCCACTGATCTCTGACTTCAAAGGCAGCTAGCTGATAACTGTCGGACGGTGCTGGCCCCATCTCTGTCTCCGACACAGAGCACTTTTCAGAGCCTTCCCAAGACTCCAGGACTGGCCCATGCTCCTCTCCAGCCTCTTCACTGTCCAAATCTGTTGCCAGCTCCCCTGGCCACTGGGGGGGGGGCACAACAGGCCTTGTGATCAAAATTTGGACATTTGGCAGTATGACAGTTGCAGTATCCCAGGGTCATGTGATCACCTTTTGTGACCTCCTGACAAGCAAGTCAATGTGGGAGACAGATTCACTTCACAACCATGTTACTAATTTAAGAACTGCAGTAATTCACTTAACAACTGTGGCAAGAAAGTTTTTAAATGGGGCCAAACTCACTTAACAGTTGTATCGTTTAGCAACAGAAATGTTGGGTTCAGTAGTGGTCAGAGGTCAAGGACTATGTGTAGTCTTCGAGTCTTGGCATTAGTGATGGGAAACCTGAGGAATCAAGGAATCAAGTAGAAAGACAGCAGCTCCAAACACGCTTTGCTCGCACAAGCACGAAGCCGAAGGCACCAGCCTGAAGATGGCGAGTGGGACCTCCTCGAAACGTCGCCAAGATACTCTCAATCTTACACGGGAAAAGACCGGAATACGCCAAGGCCTGCGTGTGTGTATGTGTATATATATATACACACATATATATGTACGGTATATATATATATTATTTATTTATTTATCAGCACAAATGAAACATTGTGCTTATAAATAAATAAAGGCAAGCACAAATACAACAGAAATGTAAAAAGGCAACATTAAAAATAAAAATATGGTTTTCTGCCTGGATGGTCCTCTGTAATGAGCCGAAGGACAGAAAGGGGGAATAGTGAGCTCCTTCCCATATTTGGGCATACCAGGGGTTGTAACACAAATATATATATATGTGTATCAGCACAAATACAACACACACACACACACACACACACACACACACACACACATATATATATTCATAGATTTATATAACAAATTATTTTTATAATAAATTCTATATACACACACACACAAATAAATATATACCCCCACACACCAAGATTTATAGAAAGACGGCAGCTCCGACCACGCTTTAAGCCAAAAGCACCAGCCTGAAGATGGTGAGTGGGACCTCGTCAAAAAGTTGCCAAGATACTCTCAATCTTACACGGGAAAAGACCCGAATACAACAAGACCAGCAAACCTATACCCGTGAAAATGTGTGTGTGTGTGTGTGTGTGTGTGTGTGTGTATATATATATATATATATATATATATATATATATGTGTGTGTGTGTGTGTGTGTGTGTGTGTAATTTGTGCTGATAAATAAATAAATATATTTGTGTGTGTGTGTGTGAGAGAGAGAGAGAGTGTATATGTACATGTGTGTGTGTATAATTTATTATATAAATTATATAATCTATAATTGATTTATAATTATATAATTTATATATATATGTGTGTGTGTGTGTATTTTGTGTGTATAATTTATATATAAATAATAAAATATAAAATGTATTTATTTTATATTTAAATATTTATATTTATTTATAGAATTAATATATCAGGCAAACAGGTGCCTCCTGAGGTAAATCACAGAACAGCATAGAGCAGGGGTGTCCAAACTTGGGAACTTTAAGACTTGTGGACTTCAACTTCAACTTCAGCTGGCTGGGGAATTCTGGGAGTTGAAGTCCACAAGTCTTAAAGTTCCCAAGTTTGGACACCCCTGGCATAGAGAGAAGAGAGAAGAAAAAGGTGGTGGTGGTGGGGGGGTGAAGGAAACTCCCCCTTTATACTCACAGCAACCAATCATAGCGTAGATTGCTTCATGCAGGAGCCCACATTCTTCCCACCAATCAACTTCAACCATGTATTCTGGCCCATTGTACACTTTAGTGGTCCAGCTACTAAATTAAATATCGTAACATGTTTGCACTCCAACAACACACAGGCATCAAGCCTCCTAACTAACCTATCTTCTTCAAACTCTGGTTCAAGTGCCTGTCTTGTGACAGGGAGTTCCACACATTAATTAGGCACCATCTGAAGCCCTTCTCCTTTTTGCTCTGTCTCCAAGTTCCAGCCACTCAGGGGTTTATAAGAGAAATGTGGGTCTCCTTTACACAGAATAGTGTAGGTTAAACAAACGAAAGTTGCGTAAATGTTTTAAAAATACGTACATACTTAAATAATATTTGCATGAGATAAGGATACATGGAATGGGAACTGTTATTATGATATACTTGAAGGCAGGACAAGAAGCAACGGATGGAAACTAATCAAGGACAGAAGCAACTTAGAACTGAGGAGAAATTTCCTGACAGTTAGAACAATTAATCAGTGGAACAGCTTGCCTCCAGAAGTGGTGGGTGCTCCGTCACTAGGGGTTTTCATGATTTGTCCAGAATGGTGCAAGCAAGGTCTCCTGCTTGAGCAGGGGGTTGGATTAGAAGACCTAGACTCAAGATCCAGAAGGATCTTGACAGACCTGAACACAGGGCCCTCTCTAACAAAATGAAATTCACTGTAGAGAAAAGTAAAGTTCTACACTTAGGTAAGAAAAACCAAAAGTACACATATAAACTGGGTGAAACCAGGCTTAATAGCAGGGACTGGGAGAGGGATTTGGGAGTCTTAGTGGACAACCAGCTAAATAGGAACCAGCAGCGTGCAGCAGCTGCCAAAAAAGCCAATGCAATCCTATGTTGCATTAACAGAGGGATGCAATCAAGATCAAGTGAGGAACTAATACCACTCTATAAAGCCCCAGTAAGCCCACACCTAGAGTACTACATCCAGTTTTGGTCACCGCACTATAAAAAAGATGTGGAGACTCTAGAAAGAGTGCAGAGGAGAGCCACCAGGATGATGAGGGGACTGGAGGCGAAAACATACGAAGAACGGTTGCAGGAACTGGGCATGGCTAGTCTAGTGAAGAGAAGGACCAGGGGAGACAGGATAGCAGGGTTCCAATATTTGGGGGCTGCCACAGAGGGGAGGGGGTCAAGCTATTTTCAAAAGCACCTGAAGGCCAGGCAAGGAATAATGGATGGAAACTGACCAAAGAGAGATTCAACCTAGAAATAAGGAGAATCTTTCTGACAGTGAGAACAATCAACCAATGGAACAGAAGTTGTCCTCGGAAGTTGTGGGAGCTTCATCACTTGAGACTTTCAAGAAGAGATTGGACTGCCATTTGTCAGAAATGGTGTAGGCTCGCGTGCCACAAGTGGGGGGAGCGCAGGGGGGTCGAGTGCAGGCGTGCCGCACCCATAATGCAACGCGCGACCCCCCCAGTGCGCATGCGCGCAAAACACGCGACCCCCCCCATTTTTACATGTTTTTTTTTGCCCTCCCCATGCTCCAGGGGCTTTATAGGAGCCTGGGGAGGGCGAAAAGAGCCTCCCCCGACCCCCCGGAGGCCCTCCGGAGGCTTCAGGGACTGTCCAGAGGCTTCCCTGAAGCCTTCGGAACGCTTAAAACGACCCTCCGAGCAAACCGGAAGTGACTTCCGGTTTGCTCGGAGGGTGGTTTTAAGCACTCCGAAGGCTTCAGGGACGGTCCCTGAAGCCTCCGGGGGGGGCGGGGGGCTCTTTTCGCCCTCCCCAGGCTCCTATAAAGCCTCTGGAGCCTGGGGAAGGCGAAAAATAGCTTTTAAAAAGGTGAACTCAGCTTGTGGCACGCGTGCCATAGGTTCGCCATCACGGGTGTAGGGTCTCCTGCTTAAGTGTGGGAAGGGGAGGGGGTTGGACTAGATGACCTATAAGGTCCCTTCCAACTCTGGTAATCTGTTTAAAACCTCCAAGGTCCCTTCCAACTCTCTTATTCTGGTAAGGAGACACTTGTCCCCTCAGCTTCCTCTTTGGTCCTACTGCATCTTCTTGGCGACCCTGCAGTGTTTGCCTGAAGAAAAAGCAGAAAATTATTCAACTCTGAAATGTTTTAATGGGCCAATGGCAGCTTCCAGCATTTTGCAAAAAGATGCTCAGGGCAAAGGGATTGAGGGGTGTGGAGGACTTTACCCATAAGGATCAGGCCTGGTAAAAAAAAAAGGGTACTTTTGCTTCTGACCTGAACCCCCCCCCTCTGTCCCCCTACCCCGAAGCCCACAACTCAGTATAATCCCCCCACCCCAACCCTGGACCCCAATTATTATTCCGCTCGTCACTTTCCTAAGAAAAATAGAAGCATTAGATGGAGAACTGTTTTCATATTTGATGGAGAAGTAGATAAACGGCAGTCAGGTTGCATTGATAAGGCCCTGCTCTAGGCATCTCCCCTTTCTGAGAAAGCTCTTACTATGCATAGACCAGACTATCTGTTCGGCTGCACCTTGACACAAATCTATCTGCACGTAAGATGAGCCAATTCCTTCAAAAATTACAGCACCGGGGATTGAATGGAGGGGGGGGGGGTGTAGAGTAGGGGAAAAGGAAGTTGGAAGGAAGAAGAATGCACAAATTCTTTCCAAAGACTTATTCCATCACTTAGCAGAACCAGGGCTCTTAAAAAGATCCCTCTGTTCCTTTCCCACCCACCCTCTCTCTGCCCCTTCTCTTTCCCTCTCTCTTTCATTCTCTCCCTCTCCCTTCTCCCCCTCTCTTCTGTCTCTCCCTCTCATCTTCTTCTCTCTCCCTCTTTCCCTCTTCTCTCCCTCTCTTCTCTTTCATTCTCTCTCTCCCTCTCTCTTTCTCCCTTTTCCTCTCTCCCCTCTCTCTCCCCTCTCTCCTTCCCTCTCTTTTCTCCTTCCCTCTTTCCCTCTCCCTCCCTCCCTCCCTCTCTTTTCTCTCCCTCTTTCCCCACTCCCTCTTTCCTTCTCTCTCTCTCTTTCTCTGCCCTCTCTCTTCCTCTCTCTCCCCCTTCCCTTCTTTTATTCACTTTCTCTCTCCATCACCCTTTCTTTTTCCCTCCCTCCCTCCCTCTCTGGAAATTCTAAGAATTGAAGTCCACATATCTTAAAGTTGCCAAGTTTGTTCTAGGGATACAAATATATACTGTAGGTCAGGGGTGTCCAAACTTGGGAACTTTAAGACTTGTGGACTTCAACTCCCAGAATTCCCCAGCCAGCTGGGGAATTCTGGGAGTTGAAGTCCACAAGTCTTAAAGTTCCCAAGTTTGGACACCCCTGCTGTAGGTGATCAAGAATGTGCAAATAGACCAGTGTGATATTCAGCCGGTTTGGGCTGGTTTGGGCGAATTGGTAGCGGTGACTGATCTGGCGCTATGCTGTCCTATTTAGCCACGTTTTCTAAGCTGTGTGCATGCATGCAAGCCACGCTCACGAGCAAAGCGCATACACGGATGGCACATGGACAAACAAAGCAAGCGTGCACACATGCACTCACATTTTTGGTGCGCTGCGAACGGTGGTAAAATTATGTGAAACCCAACTCTGAAACAGACCTTTTGATAGAAGAGTGCCTCATCAGAACAAGCCTTCTCGGAAAGGTGATAGAGATGTTGGTGATAGAGAGATGGTCTTTTTGTCTTTGAAAGCCTGAACAGAAGGGCAGTTTTTTTTTCTGGAAGGACTTTTTGCTTTAAGTGTGATTTAAAGTGGGAGAACCTTACGAGCCTGATGTGGAGATGGCTCCCGAACTTTTAACATTGCACAGACAATAAACTGAGCAACCCAAAACTTACCCCTCACCATTTTCCTCAAAATGCTCTTTTTGCACTTCTCTTGAGTAATCCGTTTCTAAATGGGTGCCTATGGGTGTGCGTGCATGTGAAATAAATTAGCACACGAATAAGAAGGTTGCAGATTTATACTCCTTTTGCATTTTTCTCACTGGTGACAGTCCGTCAGGAGGAAAATCTCAAGGCGAAAGCATTGGGAGGTAAACCTTCCCTGCAAAACGATATATAAAACCTACTCTCCTTCCAAAATTGTAATTGCAGGAATAAAATGTCAGCTCGTCCGCACGAACCTCTGAGGTTTTATTCTGCAGCCATTCAAATGGTTCTCCCTCCCGGCGATTGGACAAAAAGACCACGCCGTGTCACCGGAAGGGTATTTTAAATGAATTTGGCACCTCTAAAAGACTTTAGCCGCATGTCGCTTTTGCCGGCAACATGACTTTTTATCATCCTAGGAGCCACGAGGCAGATGATTTGCTCAGGCAAGGCATCGGGAGGAAGGCGGCAGGGCCTGGAGTCACAAAGCAGGCTGGCTGGGGACTCTTCACAATGAGAGCCCCTTTGGGAAAATTGGGATGTGAAGTTTTGTGGCAATGATGGATGCTCGGCTCCAGAGACGCCTCGCACCTCCCTAAGAAAATTAAAAGCCTATTTGGCATGGTACTAACAACCTATCAAACCATGATCTCCCTATTATCCATCAGCTGGGTCTTCTCCTTTTACAAGGACAATAAAAAAAGCAACTCAGAACCAGGAAGCGTTTTATTTAGAAGATTGGTATTAACGGGCAAGGTTGCCTTTAAAAGAAGACGGATTTGAGGAGCATTTGTTTGACCTGCTTTGAAGGAGTTAGAATTTACATCCGCCGCGGTGAAAGACGACTTGACACGGGAAGTGCCAAATTTTAGCCAGGAGACTGTCTGGTTTGGCGAGAGAATGGGAAATAATTGTTATTGCTAAACCACTCAGAACTGAGAATCCTTGCTGTTATCCTGGGCCTCATCCGACAAGAACCCAAGTAACACAGGAGCACTGATGATGTTACCTAATTTGGTAATGAAACGTCTGCAAGAAAACCAACAAGCTTAGGCAGCACCAAGGACCCCAGCAATGTTCCAATATTTGAGGGGCTGCCACAAAGATTGCGTGTGTGTGTGTGTGTGTGTGTCAGCCTATTCTCCAAGGCACCAGAAGGCAAGATAAGGAACAATTGATGGAAACTAATCAAGGAGAGAACCAACCTGGAAATAAGGAGAAATTTACCAACTGTTGGAATAATTAACCAGTGGAACAATTTGCCTTTAGAAGTTGTGGGTGCTCCATTAATGGAGGTTTTCAAGAAGAGATTGGACAGACACTTGTCTGAAAGGGTACATGGCCGTGATGGTGAACCTATGGTTCCAGCATGCACATGCTAGCCAGCTGGTCTCCGTGCGCGTGGGAGTGTCACAAGAGCTGAGCTTTTGGTTTCCAGTGCGTGCATGCATGCCGGGCAGCTGTTCTTCACATGCACATACATGCCAGAAACCAGAAGATCATGTGACTGGCGCGTTATGTGCACTCTGGAAACCAAAACCTGAGCTCTTCCCGTTTTCTACACTCCCGCACATGCACGCCTGGGAGCTGCTCTTTCTGTTTCTGGTGCTCCCGCCAGAGGTGGGCTTCTGCCGGTTTGGGCCGGATCGGGTGAACCGGTAGCGGTGGCGGGTTGCAGGTGGTATGCCCCGGTACGGGCATACCAGTGCCTGCTGGGACCACCAGGTACCGTTCCGGTACGGTGCTCCGGAGGGCCCACCCGCTCACCCGTCCTCCTTACCAGTGTTTGAGCTGTTTAGGGCATGCGCACGGAGCGTACGGCAACTGCGCGATGCTCTACCGAGCATCTGGGGCGTCGCGGAGCGTCACAGGCGCACATTCATGTGGTGGACGTCCGGCTCAGTTGCACCATACTGGTTGCAATGGGATCTGGAACCTACCGCTGACGGGTAGTGGCAGTGGTGGGAGGCTCCGCCCACCAGCCCAGATGCTTCTGGGCATGCACAGAAGCGTCATGAGTGCATGTGCATGCACGTGAGCACACACAAATGCATGTGCATGAGAGTGCACACGAGCGAACTGGTAGTAAAAAAAAAAAGGAAACCCTACCACTGGTCCCCTACTTGAGCAGGGGGTTGGGCTAGAAGACCTCCAAGGTCCCTTCCAGCTCTCTGTTATTCTGGTGTTCATGACTGGTGTTCAACTAGTCCAGGGGTGTCAAACTCAGTTTCATTAAGGGCCACATCAGGGTTGTGTGTGTGAACTCAGGGGGGAGGAGCGGGGGGGGAGAGTAGGTGTGGCCAACTCAACGTCACTTGTGTTGGGAGCGCCTGTGTAGGCCTAAGAGCTCTGCCGCCAAAATGGAGCTTGGGAGGCTGTGATGCGACCTTCCTGAGCTCCATTTTTGCCGGCAGAGGGTTGCAGGAGGCTGTGGCAGCTGAAAACGGAGCTCGTGTGGGCCACGTGTGTCCCTCCCGAGCTCTGTTTTTGCTGGCAGAGGCACCGTGGGCCAGTCCAGGGTGGCACCATGGGCCAGATCCAAGTACCCTGTGGCCCAGATCCGGCCCACAGGCCTTGAGTTTGACATCCCCGATCTAGTCTAACTTAATGGATGATAGGTGGTTGAAGATAAGTTGAAGGACCAGGTTAGAGACAGATCATTATGAAGGAAATCTACCTATGTGGTCACCAAGAATCAACTCCGGCTTAATGGCGTGTCTTCGCCGTAATCATTTGCTGGAGCTCCTTCAGTAGAATGTCCTTCTTGAGGAGCAGGTAATGGCCTCCCAAGGACAGGACTCAGCAAAATCATAACTAGCATCAGCACCAAACCCAGATTTCGTTTCATTTTCATTTAAAATCAGCTAAGAAAACCAGGGACACAGCGGCTCAGCGGCTCAGACACTGAGCTTGTCGATCAGAAAGGTCGGCAGCCGGCAGTTCGAATCCCTGGCGCCGCGTAACGGAGGGAGCTGCCGTTCCTTGTCCCAGCTTCTGCCAACCTAGCCGTTCGAAAGCACGTAAAAAATGCAAGTAGAAAAATAGGAACCACCTTTGGTGGGAAAGGAACAGCGTTCTGTGCACCTTTGCCGTTTAGTCATGCCGGCCACATGACCACAGAGACGTCTTCAGACAGCGCTGGCTCTTCGGCTTTGAAACGGAGATGAGCACCGCCCCCTAGAGTCGGGAACGACTGGCACATGTGTGCGAGGGGAACTTTTACCTTTGAAGAAAACCAGATCTGGGCTGCTGAAACCTGAATGGTAGCACCAAATGATGAAACGTCGATCGTCACTTCCATCCTAATTCTTCCTCTGGATTTCCCCCAGCCCGATCTGATAGCCCTAATTTAATTCACCATAAATATAGTTGACGTGGTGACTGTCCATGTTTTATATTTTTCCTTTATAACACATTAAACTGCTTTCTGAGATCGGAAAGGGAGCTTCTGAAGGCCTGAGGCTGTGCAGCTGTGGCTTGAAATAAAAGCGACCACTATCAGCAGCCTGCTTGACTCAAAGCGTCTTTAATATTCCTATCAACTTGGTCCGGAACCCAAAATTAAGAATACTATTTAAATAAGATTCGATTTATTTTGCCTCCATCTCCCCCCGCTCCCCCCCCAGAAGCATTAGCAATGCTCTTGGAGTTCTTTTAGTTGTCATGCAGGCGGGGGGAGGGCATTGATTATCCTCAATGTGGGGGTTCTGGAATTGTTGTGATCCCATTTCTTTCTTTCTTTCTTTCCTTCGTTCGTTCTTTTTTTTTTCTTTTCTCATCTGCATATCAGGACTTTGCACAGTGTGGACGTACTGATGTTCTGGGCGGAGCCGGAGAGCCATAGAAGCTGGAATGAGATACGAGCATCAATAAATTATTGCATTTAATAGACATTGTTAACATATCACGGAGAATGGAATAAAGTTCTTTCTGATAAACAAAGAAACAAACAAACAAAAAGTCCAAATAAAGTCCTCGACTATGAAAACTTGTACAGGTGTACGTGTATTTAAGGGGCTGAGGAAACATCCTCTATCTGTCTTTCCTTCCTTCCTTCCTTCCTTCCTTCCTTCCTTCCTTCCTTCCTTCCTTCCTTCCTTCCTTCCTTCCTTCCTCCCTCCCTCCCTCCCTCCCTCCTTCCTGCCACCTTCTGTCCCTTCCTTCTCTCCCTCTCCTTCCTTCCTCCTTCCATCCCTCCCTTCTCTCCTTCCTCCCTCCCTCCCTCCTTCCGTCCCTCCCTTCTCTCCCTCTCCTCCCTCCCTCCTTCCCTCCCTCCCTCCTCTCCCTCTCCCTTCCTTTCTGCCTCCCTCCCTCCCTCCCTCTTCTCCTTCCCTCCCACCCTCTCTCCCCTCCGTTCCTTCTCTCCCTCTCCTTTCTTCCTCCCTCTCTCCCCTCCCTTCCTTCTCTCCCTCTCCTCCCTCCCTCCTCTCCCTCTTCTTCCTCCCTCCCTCCTTCCCTTCTCTCCCTCTCTTCATTCCTTCCTGCCTCCCTCCTTCCATCCCTCCCTTCCTTCTCTCCCTCTTCTCCCTCCCTCCCTTCCTTTTCCTTCCTCCTTCCATCCTTCTCTTTCTCTTCCTTCCTTCCCTCCTTCCTGCCTCCCTCCTCCCCCTCCCTTTTCCTCCCTCCCTCCTCCCTTCCATCCTTTCACCCTTCCATTCTTCCACCCTTCCACCCTTCCTCCTCCTCCTCTTTTCCCCCACTCCCAAATCCGTTTCAACAAAAAGAAACATTTTAAAAAGAAAGAAAAATATATATAACTAAAGGAGATCGTAGGAATGTTTTCCTTGGAATCCTAATGAGAATGACTGAAATTTCAAATTCACTCACTTTTGCCTGCCTTTCTTACTTGCAATGATGGTACTATTTGCGCTCACCAAAGACAACAAAGCAGTTATATATATTTCACTCTCTTTTCCTTATTCTCCAGCTCTGGCTAAAGTTTTCTAAGGCCATTCCTTTTATAACCCCGACATTTTGTGCACATTAAAACTGCCCAAGTTCTTGGCTTGACATTTTGGGCAGATTTTCAACCTTCCCATTTAAGTCCGTCTCCCTCCCATTCCCCCCCACCGTGACGATTGGCAGGAAGATGACGGAAGGAAGCAGTGCTGTTCCAAACAGACTTTCCTTTGCACATAAGCCCGAAACTGGGGGAGCAAACTCACGAGACAAAACAAAAGCACTTAATTTAACCGGCACAGATTTCCTTGCCCTGAGAGATCGGATGCTTTCCCCAAATTTCATTTTTGTGGGTAAAATGGCAGTTTTCACCCCTTTATAAATCTCTGTGTGTGTGTATATGTGTGTGTTACCCCTTACACTTTTTCTCCTCCCCATCCTCCCTCCCTCCCTCCCTCTTTTTCTCCTTCAGTCGGCAAACTGGCATCTGTTGGTGTGTTTGGATGTACGAACAGATGTCCGACTGCTTTCAAAGTGACAGGCGGTCTCTGTCAGGTACCAAACATTTAGCCATCCGGTGTGTGTCCCCCCCTCCCCTCCCGCCACTTCGTTGTCTTTTTGTAAACCCAGTGAAAGTCTTCTTTCTTGGAAAAGAAACTTCAGGAGGAGGGGAATCCTCCCAAAGTGCATACGCAGGGGCAGTTTAGCGCAACTCACGCCAACATCTTGCTGGAATAATCAATGATACCTCACGTTGAATTTCATTGCTGATAAAAGTTTATTGGCGCAACTGAAGCGGTGGGGAAAGATAAGGCTTTGAGGGCTCTGCTGATGAACAGCCAATGGCTGGGATGGCGAACCTATGGCCACGCGTGCCACGAGCGCCACGCTGTCGCCCAGCTCAGCTCCACCACGCATGAGTGCACACCTCCTGCCAGCCAGCTGATTTTTGGGTCTCCGCTGTGCATGCGGGAGACACATGTGCATGCACTGGGGAGGGGGAGTGTGGGATAGTGTCAGCCTCCCCTCCATCCCATTCTTTGTTTCAGGAGGCTTCAGGGAGGCCTGCTAGGCCCAAAATGGGCCATGGTGTGGGAGTGCGTCTGTGCAGGGGAGCACGGGGTGGAGGTCACAAACGTGTGCAGGGGGAGAGGGAGCACAGAGGAATCATGCGTGCAGGCGCAGGGGGCGGGACGCATTGCATTATGGGTGTCACGCGCATGGACATGCTTCCGGCACGTGAGGAGGAAAAGGTTAGCCCTCGCTGGCCAATGGCATGTACTACAGAAGAGGTTGCCTGAATGCATTTTCCTGACAGAGTAAGTGTTGCCTATTGAGACGGGAGCAATAGGCTCCATTCCGGCAGGAAAATACTCAAAGCCGATTGGCTGAGCCGTCTGACAGCTCCCTATAAAAGGGCTAGCTGTCGGACAGGCCGGTGGTGGATCTCTACATAGTTACCGAATAAAGAGCTGTTTGTTGACAGAACAGCCTGAGTCCTGTCTCATCCGTTCACCTACCTAACAATAAGTGTCGGGAACCGCCGGTGACCAGTAAAGCTGCCAATAGTCGGACAGTGAAGAGGTTGGGGAGGAACATGGTCCAGTCCTGGAGGCTGAGGAAAGCTCGGACGAGGGCTCTGCGTCGGAGGCAGAGAGGGAGCTAGACAGCAGTGAGGCAGAGGAACAGCTGGAGCCTGTTCCCAGTGTCCGCACGCGCAGAGCTGCCAGAGGACAAGAACAACTAAGAAAGCAGGGTTGACTTGGGGGTAAAGCCACACCTTGGAGGTGATTGACCCCGTCCCATAGGAAACAAAAGAGGAGCAAACGGGGAGGGGGCTTTTGCAGGAAACAACGCGTTCATTTCTGTCTGGAAAGTTCTGTTTGGGATTATAAGAGACTCTGTGCCAAGTTTTGCTTTGCCCTGTGTTTGGAAACCAGTTATCTCCAAACGAGATAAGGTGCGTGTGGATAAACATTCCTCTTAAAGACTGCTTGCTAAAGCTTTGTTGACTGTGAATGAAAGGAATTCAGTCGCGTAAATAAAAGAGGTTGCGTCGGGACCAAGACTTTGCTTCTTGCTTTCTAAAAGAAGCCTCGGTCAGAACAGTAAGAGGCAAAACAGGGAACTGTGTCGAGTCCGTGGTGCTCTCTGAGCTTGGTTGCTTTCTTGAAGACATTTCATGACCCAACTGGGTAACGCCATCAGTTTGCAAACCTCACGCCCTTCTAACATTGATGATGTTACCTAGTTGGGTCATGAAACATCTGCAAGAAAACAACTAAGCTCAGACGGGATTCTAGGATCCCACAATTCAACTCTAAGCTACAAATAATATCTTCTATTGGTGCATAATAAACCCAATCAGGCTTTGGAGCATATGCGCTAAAATAAGCCCTCCCTCCAAAATAAGCCCTCCTGAAAATATTGCAACACAGCAGCAGCCATGAGGTTACCATGCTCGCCACCTCCTGCACCTCAAAAATAATAAGACCTCCCCAAAAATAAGGCCAAGTATTTATTTCAGGGGTCTAAAGAAAATAAAAGAAGCCTGAGACTCAAGGACGCATCTGCAGGTGTCTGCCAAACCCAGAGACAATTTCTCATAACAATACAATACCACTTAATTGAACAATGTGACCTGCACTAATAGGGGCGAGGGGAATTTTATTTTTGGGAAACACGGTAGGTAGTCTTTGACTTACAACAGTTCGTTTAGTGACCGTTGCAAGTTACAACAGCAATAAAAAATGAGACTTAACATTTTTCAAAGTTAGGACCTTTGTGGCACCCAAATGATCAAAATTGATCATGTGATCAAAATTCAGATGCTTGGGAACTGATTCCTATTTATGACGGCTGCAGTGTCCAGAGGTCATGTGATTGTCTTCGACCTTCTGACAAGCTAAGTCAATGGGGAAGCTGGATTCACTTAACAACCGGATTACTACCTTATCAAGTGCGGTGATTCACTGAACGACTGTGGCAAGAAAGGTCGTACCTGTACTACCTGTAATAAAGGCAGGATTAAAGAATCTAGAAATGATTTTTTTTAAAATTAAAAGGTAAGTGTCAGGCCTGCAGCCATCTTTTCCTCTGGATCTTTGTCCTGCCACACTTTCTATTATTCTACTATGCATTTTCTATTGTGGGGAAAATGGGAGGGGGGATTGTACGGAGTTGGATGAGAGGTAGCCATAACAAAATTCTTTCTAGAAAACCAAGGTCATCCTTTATCTCTGCACCTGACCGGAACTGGATGAATGGAACTGCCTGCATGGCAGTGGAAGATTGGACCATGGGATGGACTTGTGGGTGTGGGGGCAAGATCTTGAACTTTCAACCGGGTGGGGAAAAATGGGAAGCTTTTAGATTCGAGTTTTCCCAGATGTGCCAACATGGCTCTCTTAATAAATTGGAACTTTGAGCAATACTTTGCCTTGGACTCTGATTTAATATTGGATGCTATTTGGGACCCTGACAGTACGTGTTGCAGCTCGGCAGAATAAATCTGTGTGTGCATGCCTGCAACAAAGAAAAAAAAAGCATAGTCGGATTAGGTGTGCATAGGTGAGCAGAGTCGACAGGTATGAGTAGGTGTGCAAGGACATTGCACAAGCCGGTTGTAACCTCCCGTGATTGCAACTATCTTCTCCTAGGAACAAACTTTTTCTCTTTCCTTGCCCTTTGCGTTGTACTGGGGGCTAAGCCACAGCCTGTCCCTGCCCTCCCGGGGTCGTCCCTTCCTCCCCTCCTGTCGAGACCCCACAAAAGAGGGTTAGGGTTGTGTCAAGCGGCACATGTGGACCAGCTGAGAAACAGCCGGGGATCCATCGGGACTGATTTCAGAGGCCTCCTCCTTCCCCTTCACCCCCTTGCCTATTCTTCGGGTCATACTTTTACGCTTTCACTTTTTGAAGTCCTGGAAGAGTCTGGAGGAGGGGGGTTGAGTTTGGGGAGGGGTCGTGATGTCCCACTGGGCTACCCAGAGTCCCTCTACATCCCTCAGCTAAAGGGATTGCGCCGGGAAAGCATCCCCATCCCAGATCCGGCAGTTCGTAGTGGCCTGGGACGATTAACAGTTTAACAGAGTTGGAAGGGACCTTATAGGTCATCTAGTCTAACCCCCCCTCCCCCCACTCAAGCAGGAGAAATTTTGGGGGTTGAATTCTGGGAGTTGAAGTCCACAAGTCTTAAAGTTCCCAAGTTTGGACACCCCTGCATTAGAAGATCCTTCTCCGGAGCTCTGAATTTTCCTATCACGTCTTTGAAGTAGGATAATTTGAATCTGGTTATTTGCGCCTCGTTGAAGAACTGTGAGTTGATTTGCTTATTGATCCGTTGATTTGTTTTCTTGGCTATCCACGGTGTCCTCCAGAATCTTCTCCAACCCCAAACCAAGTTCAAAAGCATCCATTCTTTGCTCTACCCTTTTTCTTCAAGTCCAATTTTCGCTTCCATGGAGCATCACAGGAAAAACCCCTCTGCACGATTTTGAACTTTGTAAGTATTTGGATTTCTGAATGACTTTTTCACGAACCATTGTTGGAAGAAATGTCCTTCTGGGTTCAGTTCCAAGTGGGGAAAAAGACACTGGAGACATGGAGGCTGCTTGGAAAGATGGTTTAATGGTGGACAGGATCCCGTGGCTTGAGCTCCTGAACAGGAAAGGAGGATCACATCCTTCCAGATGTTGGGTGAGGAAGAAAAGAGAGCGAGATGCTGAAATGGAAATATAATATTCTGTCTTTTCAATATTTCCCAGGATATTTCATTTTTCTAGGAGAGGGGTGGGTATTAACTAACACCCTCAAACCATGGAAATGCAATTTTGTGCTGAGTTTTGGTGTGAATTGGATGAACAAGATAATTGTGTAATATAACACACACACCCCATCCAAAAATATTGGTTAGTTCAGAAACTTGGTTAAACATTCTTTGGAATAAGTTGAAATACATGACAGGTAGTCCTCGACTTATGACCACAATTGAACCAAAACTTTCTGTTGTTAAGTGAGTTTTGCCTCATTTTATGATCTTTCTTGCCTGAGTTGTTAAGTGAATCACTGCAGTTGATAGGTTTTGCATATCCACAACCCAGTTGTTGAGTGAACCTGCCTTCCCCATTGATTTTGCTCGTGAGCAGGTCGCAAAAGGGGATCATGTGATCTTGGGACACAGCAACGGTCATAACTATGAACCTGACCTGAATTTTGATCATGTGACCCTGGCGATGCTACAAAGATCGTAACTATGAAAAATAGTCCTAAGTCACATTTTTCAGTGACATTGTAAATTGGAACCGTCACTAAATGAACTGTATAAGTCGAGGACTGTCTGTTCCTATGATTGAAAATGTCTTGAAGAAAAGTGTGTGTGTGTGTGGGGGAAGCTTTGGGATAATTGGATGGCTCTTTAAGGATCAGTCACACAATTTGGTCCAGGTATTCCTTGACATACAATTCATTTACTAACTATTCGAAGTTACAACAGCACTGACAAAAAGTTACTTGGCCCAGTTTATAAAAGGAAGGAAGGAGGGAGGGAGGAAGGAAGGAAGGAAAGGGGGAAGGAAGGAAGGAAAGGGGGAAGGAAGGAAGGAATGGGAGGAGTTGGAAGGAAGGAAGGAAGAGATAGAATGAAGGAAAGAAGGAAGAGGAGGAAGGAAGGAATGAAGGAGGAAAGAAAGAAGGGGGAAGGAATGGGAGGAGCTGTAAGGAAGGAAGGAAGAGCTAGAATGAAGGAAGGAAGGAAGGAAGGAAAGGGGGAAGGAAGGAAGGAATGGGAGGAGCTGTAAGGAAAGAAGGAAGAGATAGAATGAAGGAAGAAAGGAAGGCAGGGGAGGAGACAAAAGGAAAAAAGGAAGGGAAGGAGACAAGGAAGGGAAAAGAAGGAAAGAAGGAAGGAAGGGAGAGGAGGAGAAAGAAGAATAAGGAAGGAAGGAAGGAAGGAATAGAATGAAGGAAGAAAGGAAGAGGAGGAGAGAGAAGGAAGGAAGAGAGAAAGGGAAGGAGACACAGAAGGAAGGGGAGGAGATGGAAGGGAGGAAAGAAAGAAGGGAGGGGAGGGGGAGGAAGAGAGGGAGGAAGGGGTTCTTTGGGGGAGGACCAGGGCTGGGAAAGTCATCCTACAGTTGCAGAGACCTTCCGCTTCTTTTGCATCCATCCCTGCAGCTGCCGTAGCGACCAACCCTTTGGGACGCCTTCTGTCGGAGTCTCTCTCCTGCATTGTGTTGTGGGCCGTGCTGGGCCCGCCTCCCCTGAACCCAGGGCTGGAAGGGCAGCCCGGCCTATCCTTCTGCCCAACTAACCCTGGGGCCTGTCCTTGGCTGCATTTCCTGGCATTCAGCCCCTGTCCAAGAGGCAGTGAGATGCCCCTAAAACCCAGCCAAATTGGAAAAGGCACCCGGGGCCCATTGGAGGTAAGGGGGCTGTGATTTTCCTCCTTGGAGAATATGTCTAGCGGCAGCTCAGGGTTGAAATGTGGGAGGGGGGAGTCCTTGGTGCTCTCCGAGCTTGGTTGTTTTCTTGCAGACGTTTCCTGACCAAGCTATGCAAAGTCATCAGTGCTAGAAGGGAGTGGGGTTTGCTCTCATTGCGTTATAGGACGGGTGATGTTACCTAGTTTGAGTAATGGAACATTTGCAAGAAAACAACAAAGCTCAGAGAGCACCAAGGACTCCCTCCTTTCAACCCTGAACTGCTACACATAGTCTCTTCCCTTCTGACAATTGCCAATTTTGCCACAAATGGACAATTAAAATGTTACTTCCTCTGCTCTGCTGTGCCTTGCTTCCTTCCTTCCTTTTCTCCCTCCCTCCTTCCTTCCCTCTCTCTCCTTCTTTCCTTCTCTCCCTTTCTCTCATTCCTTCCCTCCCTCCTTCCTCTCCTTCTTTCCATCCCTTCCTCCTCCCTCTCCTCCCTTCTCTCCCTCCCTCACCCTCCTTCCCTCCCTCTCCTTCCTTCCTCCCTTCTCTCCCTCTCTCCCTCCTTTGTGCAACATTTCCCTTTATGCTTCCCTTGTTCCCACTCTTCCTTTCTCGCTCTACCCCGTCCATCCCAAGGCTGAGTCCCTCCCTTTTTCCTCCCTCCCTCCTCTACCTCTCCCTTCCTTCCCATTTCTCCCTCTTCTCCCTCCCTCTCCTTTCTTCCATCCCTCCCTCCCTCTCCTCCCTCCCTTTCTTCCTTCTCCCTCGCTCCCTCACCTTCCTTCCTTCTTCCTCCCTCCCTCTCCTTCCTTTGCTCCCTTCCTTCCCCCTCCCTCCTTCCTTTCTTCCCTCCCTTTCCTTCCTTCTCTCTTCCTCCCTCTCTCCCTCCTCCTCCTTCCTTTCCTCCCTCTCCTCCTTCCCTCTTTGCATCTCCTCCCTCCCTCCCCTCCCTTTCTCTCTTTCCTCCCTCCCTTTCCTTCCTTGCCCCCTCCCTCTCCTTCCTTCGCTTCCTCCTTCCCTCTCCCTCCTTCCTTCCTTCCCTCCCTTTCCTTCCTTCCTTCCTTCTTCCCTTCCTTCTCTCTTCCTCCCTTCCTCTCTCCTCCTCCTTCCTTCCCTCCATCTCCTCCCTCCCTCCCTCTCCTCCCTGCTTTTTGCAATCTTTCCCTTTATTCTCCCCCTGTTGTTCCCACTCTTCCTTTCTCGTCACGCCCCGCCCATCCATCCCACGGCTGAGTCCTCGCCATGAGCCAAAGGGGGAGCCGAGGTGTTTCTTTCCAGCTCGCCAAACTTAATCCAGCGACGACTCCTCCGCTTGCTGCCCACTCCACCTCAGTCGTGGCTCCTCATCGGCGGCTTCGTGGTGTTCGGAAGGCAGATGGGCACCGCACAAAAGGGCCCCTCCACTCTACAAGCTGGTCCTCCCCATGCTTGATTAAATCCTAATACCAAAGTTAGAATTGATACAGTGGAACTGGGTTGATTCAATTAGTGCACCAGGCATGAAGCAAACACCACAAAGGCGACGTGCTCGTTAGAAAGCCATTTTCTTTTGATCATTATAGCATCTCACACGTGGCAGCAGAAAATTACAGGCTCATGTGTCTTAGTTTAATATCCTCTGGGGCCAGATTTATCGTCACATTGAAGTTAGCTGTCAGAATCGGAAAAAATCATGCAGAGTTGATGAATTTTCAGCTCGGCTTCTCCGAGAAAAAAGGGAAAAATTCTGCCAGGCGGATGCGCTCGGCTCCATACGCCTCAATCTCGGCTCTTCTCCGCTGCCTCGGCCCTCCTCGTCTTCCTCTGGGTTCTAATCTCCCTTCTACTTTCAGAGGGCAAAGAATCTTATTAAAGGTAAAGGTTCCCCTCGCACATATGTGCTAGTCGTTCCCGACTCTAGGGGACGGTGCTCATCTCCGTTTCAAAGCCGAAGAGCCAGCGCTGTCCGAAGATGTCTCCGTGGTCATGTGACTGAATGCTGAAGGTGCAAGGAACGCTGTTCCCTTCCCACCAAAGGTGGTTCCTATTTTTCTACTGCATATTTTATGTGCTTTCGAACTCCTAGGTTGGCAGAAGCTGAGACAAGTAACGGGAGCTCACTCCGTTATGTGGTGCTAGGGATTCGAACTGCCGACCTTTCTGATTGACAAGCTCAGCGTCTTAGCCACTGAGTCACCACATATATTATAGCCATGGGCCAACTTGCACATTTATTTTACGCACAAAAATACATACATACACACACACACACACACACACACACACACACACACACACAAACACACACACATTTAGGCATACCAGGGGTTGTAACACAAATACATACCTATTTCCCTGGCTCAACTGATAAGGAGGCGAGCCTGTGGCTTAGTGGCTAAGACTCCTGCCTAAGATATAATACAGCCCAGGTTCAAATCCCAGTAAGGGTATGGCTAGCTGATGAGAGCTAATTAGCTCGAAATAGATCTATACTAGTCTCCCTTTATTTATTTATCAGTACAAATACAACACAAATATAAAAAGGCAACATTAAAAATAAAAATATGGTTTTCTGCCTGCATGGTCTTCTGTGATGAGCCGAAGGACAGAAAGAGGGAGTAGTGACCTTCCTCCCATATTTGGGCATACCAGGGGTTGTAACACAAATACATACCTATTTCCCTGGCTCAACTGATAAGGAGGCGAGCCTGTGGCTTAGTGGCTAAGACTCCTGCCTAAGATATAATACAGCCCAGGTTCAAATCCCAGTAAGGGTATGGCTAGCTGATGAGAGCTAATTAGCTCGAAATAGATCTATACTAGTCTCCCTTTATTTATTTATCAGTACAAATACAATATATATATATGCTGGTTTTGTTGTATTCGGGTCTTTTCCCATGTAAGATTGAGATTGTCTTTGCAACGTTTCAGCAAGATCTCACCTGCCATCTTCAGGCTTGGGCTTAAAATCTTGCCGAAACGTTGCAAAGACAATCTCAATCTTACATGGGAAAAGACCCGAATATATATATATATATATATACATACATACATACATACATACATACATACATACATACATACATACACACACACACACACACACACACATACACACACACACAGATAGTTCTCGACTTACAACAGTGACCATTCGGCATTGAAAAAAGTAACAGCGCAGAGCTGTCAGGAGAACGGAACAATTAAGGAAGAGAGCTTGCCTTGAGAGTAAGGCCACAGGTGGACACTGAATGGCCCCTCCCAGAAGAAATAAATAGGAGCAACAGGGGAGTGGAGTTTGCAGGAGACAATTAGTTCGTTTATTAGTGAGAAGATTTGCTTATTTGAGAGTCTCCTTGCCAAGTATTTCCTTGTACCCATGTTGCCCCTGAAAGCTATCAGCCTGGCAACTATCCAAGGACTGATAAGGTCTGTGTTTACAATTCACCCTTGAAAGACTGTTGGCTGGGACTTTGCTGGATGCAAATGCTAGGAATTCACATTAGACAAATAAAAGTGGGTTTTTTGGGGAGGACAAGGAGTCAGTTTTGTGATTTGGTGAAGTCTGCTGTATGTGGGTTTTGAGATGCTGATTGGGGTTTGTTCATGGCTAGCTATTCAGTCATTTGCTATCATTTGCTTGTACTGCTTATCCCTCACCTCTTAAGTACTTGATCAACTGGTGGTAAATCAACATTTCTGTTGACTGAGGTTTCCCAGGCTTCAATCGCTTCCCTGGCTGTTTTTGTGCCTGCTCGTCCAACAATCTGGATAGCTGCAAAATCGAATGTATGCCTTTGTTCATTGCGGCGTGCAGTTCATTTAGCGACTGTTCAAAGTTAGAACGGCGCTGAAAAAAGTGACTCGGGACTGTTTTTCACACTTTCAACCGTTGCAGCATCCGTGATCCAAATTCAGACACTTGGCAACTGACTCGTATTTACGACGGTTGTCGTGTCCTGGGGTCATGTGATCCCGTTTTGTGACTTTTGGACGAGCAAAATTAATGGCAAAGCCAGGTTCACTGAAATGGTTTGAATTGGTTTGATTCAATTTCATAGATGGTTCCATTTCAATTCAGTTTTTGAAAAAAGACAGCGAGAAGTATTATCTTGTCTTCTGTACCAGCTCTGCTCTGAAGGAACTGGGCATGGCTAGTCTAGCAAAGAGAAGGACAAGGGGAGACATGAGAGCAGTCTTCAAATATTTGAGGGGTTGCCAGAGAAAAGAGGGGGGGGGGTCAAGCTATTCTCCAAAGCACCTGAAGGCCAGACAAGGAAGAATGGATGGAAACTGAACCAGGAGAGATTCAACCTGGAAACCGAGGTTTCCCAAGAGCATGAAGCAAACTCCTTGTCTTGACAAAAAAACCTTTTATTAATTTGCTGTGAATTCTGCTCCTTCACATCCAGCAAAGTCTTTCAAGGGAGGATTTACAGTCACAGACCTTCTCTGGCTTGGAAAGCTGCCAAGCTGACATCTGCAAAACTTGGCAAGGCGTCTCGGAGAGTCACGAACCAATTAAGCGAACTAATTGTCTCCTGCAAACTCCACTCCCCTTTCGCTTCTCTTTTATTTCCTCTGGGAGGGGCCATTTATCGTCTACCTGTGGCTTTACTCCCAAGCCGACCCCTGTTCTTTAGCTGTTCCCTTCGTCTGGCAACTCTGCGCATGCGCACACTGGAAACAGGATCCAGCTGTTCATCTGCCTCACTGATGTCTGACTCTGAAGGCAGCTGATAGCTGTCAGACGGCCCTGGCCTCCTCTCTGCCTCCGACACAGAGCCTTCCCCAGACTCCAGGACTGGCCCATATTCCTCCCCAATCTCCCCACTGTCCGAATCTGTTGCCAGCTCTGCTGGCGGGCCACAACACCAATGGAACAGAAGTTGCCTTCAGAGGTTGTGGGAGCTTCATCACCGGAGGCTTTCAAGAAGAGCCTGGACTGCCATCTTTCAGAAATGGTGTAGGGTCTCCTGCTTGGGTGGGGAGGTTGGACTAGATGACCTACAAAGTCCCTTCGAACTCGGTTAATCTGTAAACCATTCGATTAGCTTCATAAGTTACAATGGCCATTTAAAAAGTGATTTATGTGACCTGGTGACATTGACAAGTTTAAACATTTTTATGCAGTGAGAGCAATCAACCAGTGGAACAGAAGTTAGCTTCATAAGTTGTGGGAGCTTCATCCCTGGAAGCTTTCAAGAAGAGACTGGACTGCCATCTGTCAGAAATGGTATAAAGCTGTGATGGCGTACCTGTGGCACGCGTGACCTATGGCAAGCTATCTCTGCGGGCATGGCAGCTATCGCCCCAGCAGCTCGACCACGCATGCCCGGTTGCATCCTGCCTGCCAGCTGGTCTTTGGGTCTCTGCCGCGCATGTACAAGGTGTGGGGCGCATGCAGGGGATGCATTGGTGCATGCACGGGGGGGCTCTTGCATTGCATTTTGGGGCCTCATGCAGTCCCCTTGTATCCTGTTTTGGCTCCCAGGTTGGTGCAGGAGGCCTTCCAGTCCCAAAACAAGGCCAGCCAGCATGCACACCCCAAACTAAGAGGAATAGCCAACACTTTGGAAGATAGGTTCACGATCCAGAAGGATCTAGATAGACTTAAACACGGGGCGCCTTAGATATTGGAATAATGCTATCATGTCTCCCCTAGTCCTTCTTTCTATTAAACTAGACATACCCAGTTCCTATAACCGTTCTTCATATGTTTTAGTCTCCAGTCCCCTAATCATCTTTGTTGCTCTTCTCTGCACTCTTTCTAGAGTCTCCACATCTTTTCTACATCGTGGCGACCAAAACTGGATGCTGTATTCCAAGCGTGGCCTTACCAAGGCATTATAAAGTGGTATTAACCCTTCACGTGATCTTGATTCTATCCCTCTGCTGATGCAGCCCTGAATAAGTCCATTACAACTTCTGTGGAGTGTCCTGTGCCACGTCATCAATTAGACAGACGATGGAGACGGATAATGGGGGCACTTGGTGATTTTATGGCCTGCCTCCTTTGGCTGACCCTTGCTAGATACCAAATGCCAGGCTTGGTGGAATTATCTCTTGGGATTTGCCAGTGCTCTCCTTATGTTCTCTGAATGACAGTTTGATACTCTGCCATAGCTGGGACAATACTGCGCCAAAACGGACAGTGGTTTATTAGCCATTATGCAGACTAAGCACATGCTTAGGGCACCAGGCCCAAGGGGGCACCACAAAGTTGAGAAAGAAAAAAACCCAATGAAGATTTGTACAGTATGTACAAAGAAGGGGGGGGCACCAAGATTTTTCAGTATTTAGGGCACCAGTGAGCCTTAATCCACCACTGCAAACAGAGCCAAACCTCCTCCTCCTCTTTCTCCTTCTTCCCCTCCTCCTGCTACTCCTTCTTCCCTTCCTCCTCATTCTTCTTCTTCTTCTTCTTCTTCTTCTTCTTCTTCTTCTTCTTCTTCTTCTTCTTCTTCTTCTTCTTCTTCTTCTTCTTCTTCTTCTTCTTCTTCTTCTTCTTCTCTTTCTCCTCCTCATTCTTCTTCTCTTTCTCCTCCTCATTCTTCTTCTCCTTCTCCTCCTCCTCTTATTTCTACTTCTTTTCCTCCTCCTCCCCCCTCCCCCTCCTTCTCCTATTTCTTCTTCTTCTATTTCTCCTCCCCCTCCCCTCCCCCCTCCTCCTCCTATTTCTCCTCCTCCTTCTTCTATTTCTCCTTCTCCTCCTCCTCCTATTTCTTCTCCTCCTCCTTCTCTTCCTCCTCCTTCTATTTCTCCTCCTCCTCCTCCGTCTCCTTCTCCTCCTTTTAGTCCTCCTCCTCCTTTTCTTAAAAAAAAAAATGAGATTCTAATGTCACAGGAAACATGCTGCAAAAATTTCTCAATCATCAGGTCCTGGTGGCTGGCCGCAAAGGTGCTTTTTCAAAAGGCAACTGAACTTTATTGTTTTTTTCTGAAGATGTTTTGCTTCTCAGCCAAGAAGCTTCTCCGGTTCTGATTGAATGACGGAGTATGATCGTTAATACTCCCTCTGAGCCAGGGATGGGGAATGATGGCCCATGCTGTACTCAGGAATTCTGGGAGTTGAAGTCCACAAGTCCTAAAGGGCCCATGGTTCCCAATCTCTTTGCTGAGTGAACAGCCTTCTCTCAACTGAGGAGAAGGGATACGACTACACCTGTCTCCTGCTTACAACACAATCCTTTCAACCCGTCCAAGGAGGTTCCACGCCCATTTGCATTTTTCAGGTGGTCCAAGTGGCTTCAACAGCTCTCAGAAAGAATGCTAAAGTCCAAATGACTGCAAGGAATATAAATCCTTCCATCCCCCACCATTCGATCAGAACTGAAGAAGCTTCTTGGATGAGAAGCGATATGTCTTCAAGGAAAACAAAAAAGTCCAGTTGTCCTTTGAAAAAGCACTTTTGGGACATGCGTAATTAGTTAATACCACTTTATAATGTATTAATACCACTTTATAATGCCTTGGTAAGGCCACACTTGGAATACTGCATTCAGTTTTGGTCGCCACGATGTAGAAAAGATGTGGAGAGTCTAGAAAGATTGAAGAGAAGAGCAAGAAAGATGATTAGGGGACTGGAGGCTAAAACATGTGAAGAACAGTTGCAGGAACTGGGTATGTTTAGCTTAAGAGAAAGAAGGACTAGGGGAGACATGATAGCATTGTTCCAATATCTCAGGGGTTGCCACAAAGAAGAGGGAGTCAAACTATTCTCCAAGGCACCTGAGGGTAGAACAAGAAGCAATGGGTGGAAACTAATCAAGGAGAGAAGCAACTTAGAACTGAGGAGAAATTTCCTGACAGTTATAACAATTAATCAGTGGAACAGAAGTTGCCTCCAGAAGTTGCGAATGCCCCAACACTGGAAGTCTTTAAGAAGATGTTGGATAGCCATTTGTCTGAAATGTATAGGGTTTCCTGCCTAGGCAGGGGGTTGGACTAGAAGACCTCCAAGGTCCCTTCCAACTCTGCTATTGTACTGACATGTTGCAAAGCTGTGATTTCATTGGTGTTGTGGGAAGCCCCCCACCCCCCCAAGAATGAGATATTTTGGGAAATATTAAAAAAGGCAGAATATTACATTTCCCTATAGGAGATACAGAGAAATGTATTTTTTAGAGACAGAAAGTATTTCTTAATAGCCCACAGCAGATGCCAGCAGTTGAGAGATAAAGAGCTTTTTGAAAGAGGAAGACAACCAGGGGTGGGCTTCAAAAATTTCAGCAATGGCTTCTCTGCCCGGTTGCTGGGTGGGCGTGGCCAGGGTGGGTGCGGCCTAGTCGGCCTCCTGCACCATGGGGGTGGGGGGCTTTTTGCCTTCTGCAGGCTCTGGAGGCTTTCCTTGAGCCTCTTGGAAGGCAAAAACAGCCTGCCCAGGCTCCGGAGACCCTCTGGAGGATAGAAACGGGCTTCTGGAACTTCTGGGAGGCCTGTTTTTTGCCCTCCCCAAACTTGTGTGCGGGCTCTGCACGTACCATATTTTTTAGCTTTTCCCCCCCAAAAAAGAGAGTGAAAATCTAGGTGCATCTTATACAGCATTTTTGGCCTCCCGAAACACCGCCCCCTTTGCAAAAATGGATGTGCAGAGGGTTTGGGAGGCCTGCAAAGTGCCCCTGGGGGCTGGGGAAGGCAAAAAATGAGCAAAACATAGGCCGTTTTTGCCCCCAGGAGCACTTTGCAGACCTCTCAAACTGCTCTCAAAAGGAAGGGTTTGGGGAGCCCTGCAGAGTGCAAAACCTTTTTTTTTTTTAATTACCTCTTCAAAATCTTGGTCCATTTCATACTCTGATGCATCTTACAGTCCGGGAAATACGGTACCTGGCATGATGAACGGGGCCGCGTGGAGACTCCTGAGAGGGGCGATGTGGGGTGCATGGGAGGGGCCAGCCAGGGTGGGATTTGCGGGTTCACCAAACTGGGCGGATCATTAGCTAGAGAATCACTCGAATCCTTGCGAACCTACAGCACCCCACCCCTGAAGACAGCTAGCGACCCCCCAGGGGGAGAGCCTTCTCTGTGGGAGCGCCTTCCCTCTGGAATGAGCTGCCCCCGGGAGCTTCGCATAATCCCTGACCTCCGGTCCTTCCGACGCGCCCTAAAAAGTTGGCTTTCCCAGCAAGCCGGCCTGGCCTGAACAAAATAAAACAAATGATTGATTTAATTGTTAATTTTAATCCAATTTTTAAAATGTTATTGTTCCTATTAATTGGGTTTGTTTTGGGATACTCTATCTAATTTCTTTTAAACTTTTGCAATATGTGTTTTTTTTAATACTGTACGCCACCCTGAGTCCTTTGGGAGAAGGGGGGCATATAAATCCAACAAACAAACAAACAAACAAACAAACAAACAAACAAGCTATCTAGACAGCTCCATTTATAAGCAAGCAAAAATGGCATTTGGGTGGTGTGTGCGTGTTTGTTTTTTAAATAAATAAAATAGGTGCATAATCTTATTGGAGGCTTCATACACTTTTTAAAATGCCTTTTGCATAGAAAATCCTGCCCTGGGGAAAAAAAAAACAGGAATTTATTTCGGAGAGATCACTTCCCTCAGGGGTGGAATTGAAAAATTTTAGCAACCAGTTCTCTTCCTGCTTATTGGGCATGACCATGGTGGATGTGGCCTACTCAGCCTCCTCCACCACAGTGTGGAGGGGCATTTTTGCCTCCCCAGGCTCCGGAGGCTTTCCTCAGGCGAAAACGGCCTCCCCCGGCAGTGGTGAAATTCAATTTTTTTTCTACTGGTTCTGTGAGCACGGCTTGGTGGGTGTGGCAGGAGAAGGATACTGCAAAATCTCCATTCCTACCCCATTCTGGGACCAGCCAGAGGTGGCATTTGCTGGTTCTACTCAAAATTTCCACTACCGGTTCTCCAGAACCTGTCAGAACCTGCTGGATTTCACCCCTGTCTCCCAGGCTCCGGAGGCCCTCTGGGGGCCGGAAACAAGCTGGTTTCTGGACTTCCAGGAGGCCCGTTTTTCGCCCTCCCAGAGCTTCTGCATGAGCCCTGCACTTACCTGGCATGATGAAGGGGCCGCGTAGAGACTCCTGGGAGGGGAGGGGTGAGGTGGGCAGGGCCAGCCAGTCCTTCCAACTATCAGTTCGGTGAACCAGATGTAAAATTATCATCCAGTTCATCCGAACCGGTCCGAACCAGCTGAATCCCACTGCTGAGTTCTCTGATGTGAAATTTAATTTGCTGATTTAGGCAGATATGAGAAGGAAAAGAGGCTGACCGATTAAAGTCCTTCTTGGACGATCTGAAAATCAAGTTTGTTTGATTCAGCAGAGCGTCGTGCAGGCACTGTACGCGCCGTGTGTACCAGTAAGGAGCTCAGGCAGGCGGTTGGGCCCTCCGGAGCACTGTACCGGAACGGTATCCGGTGTTCCGGGCAGTCTCTGGTATTCCCGTACCGGAGCATACTGCCTGCAACCCATCACTGCCTCGTACCCTTTGCTGCCCCTTATTCGCCCCCAGGGTTCTTCCCCCAGCCATTCACTTCTACCATTTCTCCTCTGCTGAAAGAACCCTAGCTTTTCGTGCCGGCCAATGGGACCCAGCCTCTTCAGTCTCAGACCTTTCGTCACGGGCCATTCGTCAAAATACTGTTCAGCCCGGCCTTTTGGTCTTAGGAGACAATTTACCGCCAGCCAATTGGAGGAGGGGAAGGGAGAAAGAGAGAGAGAGAGAGAGAGGGAGGGAGGGAGGGAGGGGGAGGGAGGGAGGGAGGGAGGGAGGGAGGGAGGGAGAGAGAGAGAGAGAGAGAGAGAGAGAGAGAGAGAGAGAGAGAGAGAGAGAAAGTGTTCCATGTGAAGTTTCCTCTCCGGGGGTTTGTTTCTCCACCCAGTTGCCTCGGGTCTGAGGTAGAAAATCCTTTGCATTTCCCCACCTCCACCCCTGAAATACACAACGGCCACAGGAAAGTTAAACACAACCAGGTTGGGGTGTGGAGGTATAGAGCTGTTGAGGAAAATAATGGTAATTCATTGAATCAAAGTAATGGAGCCAACAAGCCTTCTGTCTTTTCAGAGCTGTTCTTCCCCCTCCCCCCATTCCTCTCACAATTGCTGCACTCATATTCGTGTGTCTTGGGATTGGGCTCCTATGACACTTGGTACCATCTTTGCTTTCTTTTGCCGCAGTCGTTCTATTCCTATTCCTGCCACAAAGAAGAGGGAGTCAAACTATTCTCCAAAGCACCTGAGGGTAGAACAAGAAGCAATGGGTGGAAACTAATCAAGGAGAGAAGCAACTTAGAACTGAGGAGAAACTTCCTGACAGTGAGAACAATTAATCAGTGGAACAGAAGTTGCCTCCAGAAGTTATGAATGCCCCAACACTGGAAGTCTTTAAGAAGATGTTGGATAGCTATTTGTCTGAAACAGTATAGGGTTTCCTGCGTAGGCAGGGGGTTGGACTAGAAGACCTTCAAGGTCCCTTCCAACTCTACTATTGTATTGCATTGTATTGTATTGTAAATCTATTTGCAGGTCTTTGTATTTTGTTATCTTCTCCAATTCCTTCTCTTCTATTTTGCTGTTTCCAGATACTGCTATACTTATATCATACTAGCTGGATACCCCTGCTTCGCGGTAAAACTATGTGATCGAGCTATGCGGGAGAAATTTGGTTCACAAACTGTTGGCTCAGTGGCCGTCAGTGATTGAAACACATATGGGAATATCGCTCCCACCACCTTGAGTCCGGAAGCCGTTCCATAGTTGGAAGGCGTAGACATTTGGTGAGGTACCGATGTTTAGTACTGTAAGGAGCCCCAGACCGCTCCTGAGTGAAGGCATGGAATGTCTGCCAATTTGAACTGAGGTAACCGAATGTGAGGCAACCGGCAGTTGGAACAGAGTTCTTTTCAGGTGGGGAGGGGGAGTAGAATGTCTAACTCCTTAGCATCAGAGCGTGTTAATTACTGTATAAGAAATACTAATGATCTGATGGTCATTTCGACAAATCCTTTTTGGAACATACGTGCTAAATTTCAAGTTTGTAGGCATTACGGTTCTGGGACTTGGCTTTTATATATATATAGAAGATAGATATACAACCTGCCCGTATCCCTCATAGAGCCACTTTGGAAGGTGTAAAAGAAATGCTAAGGACACTTCTACCTACAGAGGGGATGCTTAAAAACAGAACAAACCAGAATATTTTCTGTCTCCCCCCTCGCATCCCGCTGGTTCTTTGGCAAGCAAGAAGTTTTTAGGCTCGGTTAGTTCATCTTGCGGAATCTTGTCTTTACATCCATTTATTCTTCTACCACTGTCTGGCTGCTCCGATATGCTAATCAGTGTGTAAGTATATCCTTTCAAATAATTATCATATATTATACTCTGCTCATCTCTGTATAATTTCCTCATCTGCATAATCGTATTTGACTTCCTTATGAATGTAAAAACCATCTTACCTTGGGCCAGTTAATCTTCATTGATTGAATATCAAATTCATTTGAATATGTTAGCTAAAGCTTTATCACCACACTCCACCCCAAAGAATCGGGGTGGGGGTGGGGGTTGGGGGGTGGAAGGAAGGAGGGAGACAGAGAGAGGAAGGAAGAAGAAGAGGAAGGAAGGAAGGAAAGAAAGAAAGAGAGGAACAGAGAGAGGAAGGAAGGAAAGGGAAGAAAAAGGAGAAGAAGGAAAGGAAGGAAGGCGACAGCAATGAAGTGACAGCACTGAAAAAAGTGACATGATGGTTTTTCAAACGACAGTTGCAGCAACCCCTGGGTCAAAATTTGGAGGCTTGGCAACTGACTCATTAGAATAGAATAGAATTAGAATAGAATTAGAATAACAGAGTTGGAACGGACCTTGGAGGTCTTCTAGTCCAACCCCCTGCCTAGGCAGGAAACCCTATACCACTTCAGACAAATGGCTGTTCAACATCTTCTTAAAAACTTCCAGTATTGGGGCATTCACAACTTCTGGAGGCAACTTCTGTTCCACTGATTAATTGTTCTAACTGTCAGGAAATTTCTTCTTCGTTCTAAGTTGCTTCTGTCCTTGATTAGTTTCCGTCCGCTGCTTCTTGTTCTGCCCTCAGGTTCCTTGGATAATAGTTTGACTCCCTCTTCTTTGTGGCAACCCCTGAGATATTGGAACAATGCTATCATGTCTCCCCTAGTCCTTCTTTTCATTAAACTAGACATGCCCAGTTCCTGCAACCGTTCTTCATATGTTTTAGCCTCCAGTCCCTTAATCATCTTTGTTGTTCTTCTCTGCATTCTTTCTAGAGTCTCCACATCTTTTCTACATGGTGGCGACCAGAACTGAATGCAGTATTTCAAGTGTGGCCTTACCAAGGCCTTATAAAGTGGTATTAACACTTCACTTGATCTTGATTCTCTCCCTCTGTTGATGCAGCCTAGAACTGTGTTGGCTTTTTTGGCAGCTGCTGCACATTGCTTGCTCCTATTTAAATGGTTGTCCACTAGGACTCCAAGTTCCCTCTCACAGTTACTACTGTTGAGCAAGGTACCACCTATACTGTACCTGTGCATTTCATTTTTCTTGCCTAAATGTAGAACCTTACTCTTTTCACTATTGAATTTATTGAATTATATCATATTATAAAAAAACATCTGAAGCAAAATCAGCAGGGAAGTCAGATTCAGGTAAGAATCGTGTTACTGACTGAACGACCATAGCGCTTCACTTAACAACCGTGGCAAGAAAGGTCGTAAGTCACATGGGGCCAAACTCACTGAACAACTGTCCCGCTTACCCATGGAAATTTGGGACTCCGTTGCGATCGTAAGTCGAGGACCACTTGGAAAGACATCGCTGGCGGCCTTTGCAAAGCAAGGTCTTATATTTTAGAGTAATTAAGAATTTGTTTTCCAAAGGTGGGGGGAAGGGGAGAAAGAATATATGAATGAGTGTTGGTCTAAGTTGGGGGGCTGAGAGAGGGGAAGGAGAAATGTTGAATATGAATTATAAAATTAAATGAATGTAATATTTGTTATAATAGTGTTGTATGGGTATGGATGGTTGTTGGTTTAATTGGAGTAGGATGGAATTGATAATACATAAGATGTAAGATTATAATGGTTGTTTGGATGGGTTTATTTATTTTGAAAGGTATTTGATTTGTTTGTTAGTGAATTTTTGGGAGGGGGGGAGAGATGGGGGAATTGATGAGGGGTGGGTGGGGGGGGGGGGGTTGGGGGGGTGGGAGTTTGAAGGTGATGGAATGTAGAGGATGATATTGAGGTTAATGATATGAATGGGGATGTATATTGATTGTGAGGGTGTGGTTTTAGAATATGATACACCGTCTTTCCTACCTGTGTTGCCGGGAGATTAGGGACTTCAACAAGTATTTAAATTTGATAGCGCCGGCTTCTTTAAATACGGGCAAACAGAGTAGGATAGCTTTAGTTTTTGAAGTAATATGGGGTGAAGATGCCAGAGACGGATAGATTATTATGATGTGTGTGGGTTTGTGTGTGTGAATAGTGTGTTTGGTTGTGTGGGTGTGGGGGGGTGTATTTGTTTGGGAATGGGGTTATAGGTTGGTTGGTTAATGGGGGAGGGGTGGGGGAGGTTAGGTAAGTGGTGGAGGGTATGTATTGATGGTTGTTTGGTGTTGTGATGTGGGTGTTTAGGTTTGTTAGGGTGTTTGGTAGGAATGGGTATGTATTTTGGAGGTTGGAATATTGAATAAGTGTGGTTGGTTGTGTAAGTTGGTGGATTGAGGGAGTGGGATGTGGAGGGGTTTGTATGAATGGGTGATGGGGGGGGGTGGGGGGGGTGATGTTATTGTAGTGAGGGGGAGTGGGGGTAGGGGGGGAGAGGGATGTTGTGGGGGAGATTGTGGATGGTGTTGGTGGGGAAGGGGTTGGGGGATAATGAGGTGGAGGAGGGAGGGAAAGATGGGAAGGGGGTGTTGTGGGGGTAGAAAGAGGAGGGGGGGGATTAAAAGGTTGTGGGGGTTATAGGAGTGATGGGAGAAAAGTGGAAGGAGGGGATGGTTTAGTGTATGTAAATGGAAGGATTAAGGGAGGATGTGGGGGTGGAGAATGAAAAGTTGAAGAGGGGGGGAGAGGAGAGGATAGAGGGAGTTGAGAATATGAGGGGTAGTGGTGTGAAGATGGGGGGAAGGGGGGTGGGTGGGGGTGGGGGGTTTGTGGGTGGTGGGTTTGGGGTAGGGTTGGTGGGGGAGGTGATGGGGTGTGGTGGGTAGGGGGTGGTAGGGGGGGGTGAGGTTTGGGGAGTGGGGGGGGGGGTGTGGGTGGGTGGGATGGGTGGGTGGGGTTTTGGGGGGTGGGGTGGGGGGGGTGGGGGGGGTAGGTGGGTTGGGGGGGTGGGGTTGTGGTTGTGTGTGGGGGGGGTTGGGGGGGGTGTGGGGTTGGGGGGGGGGGGTGGGGGGGGGGGGGTGGGGGTTTGGGGGGGGTGGGGTGGGTGGGGGTGTGGTTTGTGTGGGGGGTGTTTGGGTGGGGGGGTGGGGGGGGGTGGGGGTGGGGGGGGGGGGGGTGGTTGGGTGGGGGGTGGGGGGGGGGGTGGGGTGTGGGTGGGGTTGGGGGGGGGGGGGGGGGGGGGGGGGGGGGTTGTGGTGGGGGGGTTGGGGTGGGTGGGGGGGGGGGTGTGGTGTTGGGGGGGGGGGGGGGTTGGTGTTGGGGGGTTTGGGTGGTGGGGGGGGGGGGGGGGGTTGTTGGGGGGTTTGGGGGGGTGGGGGTAGTGGGGGTGGTGGGGGTGGGGGGGGGGGGGGTGGTGGGGGGGGGGGGGGTTGGTGGGGTGGTTGTGGTGTGTGTGGTGGGGGGGGGGGGTTGATGGATGGGGGTTGGGTGGTGGGGGTGTGTTTGGTGGTGTGGTGGGTGGTTGGGGGGAGGTGGGGGCATATGGGGACAAGGTGGTTAATGGTGTGTGAGGGAGGAGGGGGGAGGGATGAGTGTGGGGGAGGGGTGGATGAATGGGGATTGATTATTGTGGGGAGAGTAATATGCGAGAGAGCTGTGAGTAATGAGGGAGGTGGAGAGAACACGAATAGCCAGTATACATACAGAGGGAGACACAGATGAGGAGGTGTGAGATGGAATATGAGGTGGCTATGGATATATCTTAGGTTAAGAGTGAGGGGATTAGATATTTCTATGGGGTGGTACTGGAGTGTGGGAGTCTGTGTGTGGGAGTGAATATGATGTCGGGATGGGGCAGATAAAATCTACTAGAAGAGATATGTCATGTGCATAATTTTTATATTAAATAAAAGGGGGGGGTAGGTAGCAGTGGAGTGAGTAAGTTACTGAGCGTGAGGAAGGTGTGAAGAGAGAGGAGTCACTTCTGAAGGGGATAGAGTGTCTGTGTGACACGGAGATAAAATGATATGAATAAGTCTAGGCGAGAGAGAAAACACAGAGTAGGGTAGACTCGGTTGGACTGTTCCTCTATATACTTGCGATTTACATTTATTTAGTTGGGAGATGTTAGTTTGTGGTGTCTACTGTGGGTGGTGTGAAGAGTGTGTGAGTGTCATTGCATATAGATATATACTGTGAGGGGGGAGGGGATAGGGTGTGTGTGGTGTGGTTGTTGAGTGGGGATATAGGGGGGGGTGGGTGGATGGAGTGGGGTGGAGAGTATGAGTTGGTGAGAGGCAAGTAAGAGATCGAGTATAGTATGGGGGTGTTGAGTGTTGTGGAGAGGGTAACAGTATGTTTTGGATAGAGTTGGGAGATTTTGGGGTTATAGTGTGGCATCAGAGGGGGGAGAGGGTGGTGGGGGTGACTAAGGGAGTGGTGGTGGTAGGATAGGGAGGGGGGGGCGAGATGAAGTACACACAATCGGCACAGACAAGAGAGTTTATTATCAGAGATTAGGAATGGGATAGAGTTGTGATGTGGAAATCGCGTCTAATAGTGGGGGGTGAGGGGAGGATGGTGGGACGTGGGGATAGTGAGCACAGGATGAGAGGTTGGTGGAGAGGATCGCGCACTTTGAGAGAAAGAAATAACAGTTAGGGAGAATATGTGTGTATCTATCACTACATGTGTACAGTTCTGGGTATAGGAACTCTTAGAGCAACGACGTAGGGTGGTGTCTCACATGAGGATGGGGACAGACACTCAGGTGGGTGGGTGTGGGAGTGTGGGGATAGAGATGCAGGTGCACAGGGAGGGGGCGGGGGAGGGAGTACGTGTGACGGAGGTGAGACAGGTCAGTGACAGGCTGACACAAGAGAGTGAACACAGGAGGACTATATCTAGGACAAGGAGAGGGGAGAGACACAGGAGTAGGTAACGGACGACAGAGAACACATCTGGGAGGACACAGAGGAGGGAGGAGGAGAGTGATATGGACGTTGACACACAATTAGGGAAGAATAAAGAAGTGATAAAAGCAATGCAAGAGGAGAACTCAGATAGAAGAAAGAGAGATAAAGAATAGTTTTAGTAACAGGGGAAGTAGGAGGACAAGAAACATCAGAATCACCTATCTAATAACAGACACACAAGAAGAAGAGAGTAACACAAAAGAATTATGTGATATCTCATCTATTGAGAATAACGAGACACAGGGAGGAGGTTAGGGAAGGGGGGTGGGGGGGGGTTTGTGATTGAGAGGGTGATAATTATGTGTTATGGGGTAAGTTGGAATAAAAGTGGTTGGGAGAGGTTATTGGTGTTTGTTGTAGAAGTTTAGGAGTGGGGGAGGATGGGTTAAGAGGGAATGATAGATTGTGTTTGTTTTAGATGGAGAAAAGGTGATGAGTTGGGGACGAGAAAGATAGGGAAAAGGGGATATGGGGAGTTTAATGAGGATAAGGGGGAAAATGTTTTGGGATGGTGAGGGGGTGGATTGGTGATGGTGGTGGTATTGGTAAGGATTTAAGGTGGATGTTAGAAGGATATTAAGGGAGGGGGGGTGGGGGGATTGGTAGTTTGGGGGGTTTAAAATAAATGGGTGGATGATTGTTGTTTGGTTGAGTAATTTAGATATAAGGGAATTGGTTGTGTGGAAGGGAGGATGTGTGATTAGTTATAAGTGGATTAGTTTAAGTATTTGTGTGGTGGTATGTAGATTTGGGGGAATTTGGTTTGAGGATTATTAGGTTGGGGGGTTATTGGTGTTTAAGGGAATGTTAAGTTTAATTTTATTTGAATTTGTGGAGGTAAGGGGGAAGGGTTGATGGATAGATGATATTTTATAATGATATGATTATATGTGTGTTTATACATCTATATGCCATTCAGTGGTGGGTTTCAAATTTTTTTAGAACCTCTTCTGTAGGTGTGGCCTGCTTTGTGGGAGTGGTTTGCTGGCCATGTGACCGGGTGGGAGTGACTTGCCAGTCATGTGACTGAGTGGAAGTGGCTTGGCAGTCATGTGAATGGGCCAACTTGTAAAATGTGGTGAAACTCACTTAACAACGCTCTTGCTTAGCAACCAAAATGTTGGCTCAGGAACTCTGCCATTGAAGTGTGCAAGTCTTAAAACTGTCAAGTTACAAGACCCTTGCACCCCTAGCCCTTTAGAAAAAAAACCCCAGGAGTGTTCAAACTTGACAGCTTTAAGACTTGTGGACTTCAACTCCCAGAATTCCTCCTCTCGCTCTTCATCTTGATGATGTGCGGACGGGCGGAGGGAGGGAGCTGGAACCGGTTCTAAATGGCATGGTAGATTTGTGGAACCCACCACTGATACCATTCTATATAAAGAATAAGGTTCCCCTCGCACATAATGTATGTGCTAGTCGTTCCCGACTCTAGGGGGAGGTGCTCATCTCCATTTCAAAGCCAAAGAGCCAGGACTGTCCGAAGATATCTCTGTGGTTATCTCATGGAACGCTGTTATCTGCCCACCAAAAGTGGTTCCTATTTTTTCTACTTGCATTTTTACATACTTTCGAACTGCTAGGTTGGCAGAAGCTGGGATAAGTCGTGGGAGCTCACTCCGTTACGCAGCGTTAGCGAGTCGAACTGCAGCAAGGAAGGTCATGCCACGGGACAAAACTTGCTTAATAACGGTCTTGCTTAAAAACAGAAATGTTGGGCTCAGTTGTGGTCATTAGTTCGAGGACTACCTGTAGCACTCATGATGTTACCTAGTTTGTAAGGAAACGTCTGCAAGAAAACAACCTGGCTCAGAGAACCCCACAGTTCGAATCTGAGTTAGAAATATCTGTAGGAGAAGAGCAGGCTGAGATGAGCGGAGGGACTAAATGCACCATCAGCTTAGAGTCTTTGCTCCAAGTCCCTCCTGAATTTCATTGATCCTCACCTGGGTGCCAATTTAGTGTTGAACTTTAGTTGATGAGGTTGTTATGGGAAGGCTTCTATGCTTCCATTTAACGGATGATCCTGATTCTTTGCACCTGACAAAATTCTCTTCTATCAATAGTTGATACAGAATATAATACATAATGTAACGTAATGTAACATAGCATAACACAACACATTATCATCACATCACATCACAACACAATATAACATTGTTAGTGGTACTAGTGCGATTAAGCACTAGCAATGAACCCCAGGTCGAGGTTATAACAGAGCAACCCTGTAAAGTATACGCAGCGTGCGATATATAAAGCAACCACACTGAATAATGGATAGTAAAGTAACAAAAATAAACTTTACTTTTTGAAGAATATAGCAAAATCCATAAACACAGCCAAAAAGTCATACACAGAGAAAAACAGTCCAATAACTTACACACAGTAAGTAGTAGCAACAGTAGTAACAGTTAGACAGCAGTTATCATACATCAAGCAAGAGAGAGAGAGAGAGAACATCAGCTGCAATTTATATGCTGTAATCTACTAATTAGCAGATCTCCTCTCTTAAAGATACATAACATGCCTTGTGCAATATATTGTCTACCCAACTTGTTGGTTACACCCTAACAAACATAACAATATATTATATTATATTATATTATATTATATTATATTATATTATATTATATTATATTATATTATATTATATTATATTATATTATATTATATTATAACATAACATAACATAACATAACATAACATAACATAACATAATACATTACATTACATTACATTACATTATATTACACAATACAATACAATACAATACAATACAATACAATACAATACAATACAATAGTAGAGTTGGAAGGGACCTTGGAGGCCTTCTAGTCCAACCCCCTGCCTAGGCAGGAAACCCTATACCGTTCCAGACAGATGGCTATCCAACATCTTCTTAAAGACTTCCAGTGTTGGAGCATTCACAACTTCGGGAGGCAACTTCTGTTCCACTGATTAATTGTTCTAACTATTATTATATTATATTATATTATATTATATTATATTATGTTATATTATATTATATTATATTATATTATATTATATTATATTATATTATATTATTATTATATTATATTATATTATATTATATTATATTATATTATATTATATTATATTATATTATATTATATTATATTTCATTACATTATTAGCATAGCATAACTACATTACATTATCAAAATATAAAGCACAAATGGTATGGTGGCCTAGTGGTAAAGACATTCACCTCCCATTTAGAAAGTAGAGAGTTCAGTCCTAGGTAGCGGCAGATATTTTTCTCTCTGGGCACAAAATAAAAATATCTGCTGCAAATCCCTCATGGTGTCAGGAAGGGCATCCGGCCAGTAAACTCTCAGCTTCTGGACTCTACCCTAGGGTTGTAAAAAGGGAGGGTTTTTAAAAAAAAATAAATCAAAATATATAAAATACAGAGATACAAACAAAAATGAAAACGATGGGAAAATAAGAAGGAAAAGGCAAAGAGGAAAAAAGCGTAGGATAAAGGAGAGAAGAATAAGAAAAGCATTGACTTTCGACTTTTTTTGGTGTCGTAGAATAAGGTAATAACACACAACCTGAACTTTTTACTTTTTGCACAATAATATTTGCCAGTCATTTCTATTAACAGCTAGCTATGTAATCAGTGGAACCCAAAATAAAAGTTTAATTATTTTTCCGTTACAGATAGTCCTCAACGTACCACCATAATTGAGCCCAAAATTTCTGTTGCTAAGTGAGACATCTGCTCGGTGAACTTTGCCCCGTTTTACGACCTTTCTTGCCAAAGTTGTAAAGTGAGCAACACAGTCGTTAAGCGAACCTGGCTTCCCCATTGATTTGCTTGTCAGAAGTTTGCAAAAGGTGACCCCATGACCATGTGATACAGCAACTGTCCTAAATATGAACCAGTTGCCAAACATCAGAATTTTGATCACGTGAGGCTGCAATGGTTGTACGTGTGAAAAACGGCTGCTTTTTCAGGGCTGTTGTAACTTTGAAAGAACTGTTTTAAGTTGAGGACTGCCTGTAATCATATTCTTTAATCAGAGCAATCAATTTCCTGACAGTTAGAACAATTAATCAGTGGAACAGAAGTTGCCTCCAGAAGTTGTGAATACCCCAACACTGGAAGCCTTTAAGAAGATGCTGGATAGCCATTTGTCTGAAGTGGTGTAGGGTTTCCAGGGGTTTGGACTAGAAGACCTCCATGGCCCCTTCCAACTCTGTTATTCTATTCCAGCCATCAACTTTTGCAGCCATTCGTCCATTGTGGGCATCAAAAGTATCCTTCCAGTGGCATATCAGCTTCGGCAGGTGAGTCATACGTTCTCCATCCCTCTGCTAGTGGGGGACAAAGCAGCCCATGAGATATTTGTAAAGACTTTGATGTTGGAGGAATCGGGCAACACTTAGGAAGATGGGAAGCCCTTATTGTTAAAGAGACGCATTGTTCAAAGCCCAGGAGATTTTGATTCTATCTGACATATTCATTTTCTTCCCGGAGATACACTTTTGTTTTTTTCCATCACAACAGCCGTTCTCTACAATTGAAGAAATAGATTGTGGCCCTGCTTTCATTTTCTAGATGGAGGAGGAGGGGGAGGGAGAAGGAGAAGAAGAGGAGGAGGAGGAGGACCAGGAGCAGGAGGAGAAAGAAGAAAAGAAAACGACAAGAAGAAGAGGAAGAGGAAGAGAAAGAAGATAATAATGAGGAGGAGGAGAGGAGGAAGAAAAAGCGGGGAGGAGGGGAAGAAGAGAAGGAGGAGAAGACGAGAAGGAGGAGAAGAAGGAGGGAGAAGAGAAAGAAGAAAAGAAAAAGGAGTAAGGAGGTGAAGGAGAAGATGATGAAGAAGAAGAGGAGGAGGAAGAGAAAGAGAAAGAAGAGGAAGAGGAGATGGAGGAGGAAGAGACAGAGGGAGGAGGAGAAGATGAGGAGGAGGGGAGAGGAGAAGGAGAAAGAGAAGGAGGAGGAGGAGGGGAGGAGGAGAAGAAGAAGAAAAGGAGAAGGAAGAGGAGGGAGAAGAGAAAGAAGAAAAGAAAAGGAAGAGGGAGGAGTAGGAGAGGATGATGAAGAAGAGGAGGAAGGGAAAGAAGAGAAGAAGAAGAGGAGGAGGAGGAGGAAGGGGAGGAGAAGAAGAAGAGGAAGAAGAAAAAGAAAAAGAAGGATTTTGATTGCAGGGCCTATTTTCCAAAAACTGTCCAGCCATGAGGCTGCAGAAAGAACCTGAACAAAACTGGCTCCAGAAGCTTATATTTTTTCTTCTTGGGAAACAAACAGAAATACTTGGACAAATAAAAGTACTCCTCCATTTATGACCACAATTGAGGCCAATATTTTTATGGCTAAGCGATGCAGTTGGTCAACGAGTGACGGAGGACTGAGCTTTCCCCTTTCCTTCATCATTACGCACAGTGTGGTGGGTTCCTAACCAGTTTGCTACCAGTTCTCCGAGAGGGGGCATTTTGCCCATGCGCAAAAAGTTTGCTAAAATTCCAACAGTGGCACCCCTCCCTGCGATCCCCCATTTTGGACACTTGGTAAATTTTGAGGGCTGGTTGGAGAGTGTTCTGCAGTCACATGACCACAATGTTTTCTATCGGTTTCTGGATTTTGAGTTTGGTTTCCATCCCCCCATAAAACATCCAACTTTGCTCAACTTAAAACCACAGAATCCATTGATTTGTCCCCAAATGCTACCCTCCAAATAGACTCCTGCTCTGGAATGAAAGAACAATAGAGCAATAGGGAACAATAGGGACCTTGAAGGTCTTCTAGTCCAACCCCCTGCTCAAGTAGGAGACCGAATAACAGAATAAGAGAGCTGAAAGGGGCCTGGGAGGTCTTCTAGTCCAACCCCCTGCTCAAGCAGGAGACCAAATAACAGAGCTGAAAGGGGCCTGGGAGGTCTTCTAGTCCAACCCTCAGCTCAAGCAGGAGACCGAATAAAAGAATAACAGAGCTGGAAGGGACCTTGGAGGTCTTCTAGTCCAGCCCTCAGCTCAAGCAGGAGACCAAATAAAAGAATAACAGAGCTGGAAGGGACCTGGGAGGTCTTCTAGTCCAACCCTCAGCTCAAGCAGGAGACCGAATAAAAGAATAACAGAGCTGGAAGGGACCTTGGAGGTCTTCTAGTCCAGCCCTCAGCTCAAGCAGGAGACCAAATAAAAGAATAACAGAGCTGGAAGGGGCCTTGGAGGTCTTCTAGTCCAACCCTCAGCTCAAGAAGGAGACCGAATAAAAGAATAACAGAGCTGGAAGGGACCTTGGAGGTCTTCTAGTCCAACCCCCTGCTCAAGGGGGAAACCGTACACCATTCCAGACAAGTGGCCGTTGCGACTTTTCTTACAACCCTCCAATGATGCGCCACCCACAACTTTTGAAGGCAACCCGTTCCTCTGGTGAATCGTTCTCCGTTGACCTTATTCTTGGAATTCTCAAACAGCTGGGAAGCCTGGGCCTTGTGGTCCCCGCATACCTGGAAGGTGCTCAATTGAAGACTGCTGATAAACCAAAGAAGAGAACTGAGCATCCAAGAAAAAAACCCGACCCCAGCCCCATTAACATCCTGGCCATTATGGGGGACGAATGCGGGGGCTAATCTCAACCACGACATTTGTCTTCCTGAGCGAGGAGGAGAGGAGGCGGAATAATTAAGGGGGACGGAATGGTGCCCCTCTTGAATTATCGCCCCCCCTCCTCTTTCCGATCCGCTCTTCACCCGTGAGTGGAGTTAATTGTCATGCAATCATTTGCATGTCAATGACAGCAGCCAGGCAAGGAAGCCGCTGCTCAGATGGTCAACCGTAGAAAAAGAGGGATGGGTGCCAGATTGTGCAGCCAGGAACGGTGGGCATCTCCTTTTCACCCCGCAGGAGGAGACTGTCCCCTATTTTAGGGGACAAACGCTTCTGGTAGCTTCCGGCGGGAAAAATATGGACTATGACTACTGACAGATTTTGAATTTTGATATTGGGGAAGAACTCTTGAGAATACAGTGGAAAGCCAAGAAATATAGCAGGAGAACCTATACCATTCAGATGAGTGACTGTCTAGTCTCTTCTTAAAAACATAGAAAAGAATAGAATGGAATAGGAATAGAATAGAACAGAGTTGGAAGGGACCTTGGAGATCTTCTAGTCTAGTTCAAGTTTCAAGTTTATTTGATTCATAGACCGCCCCCTCTCCCCGAAGGGACTCGGGGCGGTGTACAGGAACCACATTAAAAACCAAATACATAGTAAATACTCTTAAAACCAGATTAAACCTAGAGCCCTGTACAAGTTATAAAAATTAAAAACACGACCTAAAACCAACCCCTCGAATTTAAAAAATACAGGCATGGGGTGGGAAGTTGTTCAAGCAGGAGAACCTATATCATTTCAGATGAGTGACTGTCTAGTCTCTTCTTAAAAACATAGAATAGAATAGAATAGAATAGAATAGAATAGAATAGAATGGAATGGAATGGAATAGAATAGGAATAGAATAGAACAGAGTTGGAAGGGACCTTGGAGATCTTCTAGTCTAGCTACCTGCTCAAGCAGGAGAACCTATACCATTTCAGATGAGTGACTGTCTAGTCTCTTCTTAAAAACATAGAATAGAATAGAATAGAATAGAATAGAATAGAATGGAATGGAATGGAATAGGAATAGAATAGAACAGAGTTGGAAGGGACCTTGGAGATCTTCTAGTCTAGCTCCCTGCTCAAGCAGGAGAACCTATACCATTTCAGATAAGTGACTGTCTAGTCTCTTCTTAAAAACATAGAATAGAATAGAATAGAATGGAATGGAATAGGAATAGAATAGAACAGAGTTGGAAGAGACCTTGGAGATCTTCTAGTCTAGCCCCCTGCTCAAGCAGGAGAACCTATACCATTAAGTGACTGCCTAGACCAGTGATGGCTAACCTTTTTCTAAAGTTTTGCCAAAACTGTGCGCGCGCCCACTTGCGCATGCGTGAGCAACCTCCCCCTCCGCGCATGCACAAGCGACCCCCGTGTGTGTGTGGGATTTTCACCCTCTCCAGACTCCAGAAGCTTTCCTGAAGCCTGGAGAGTGCGAAAATGCCCCCCTGCCCTCTGGAAGGCCAAAAATGAGCTGGCTGGTGCGCACATGCACTCCAGAGCTGAGGGCTGCCATGCCGGCAAATATGGCTCCACCTGCCACCTGTAGGTTCATCATCATAGGTCTAACTCTTCTTAAAAACCTCCAGTGATGGAGCATGTACAACTTCTGGAGGCAAGCTGTTCCACTGGTTAATTGTCCTCACAGTTAAGAAGTTTCTCCTTAATTTCAGGTTGCTTCTCTCTTTGGCTAGTTTCCATCCATTGTTTCTTGACCTGCCCTCTGGTGCTTTGGAGAATAATTTGACCCCCCTTTTCCTTATGGCAATCCCCCAAATATTAGAATACTGCTGTCATGTCACCCTTAATTTTTCTTTTCTCTAGACTGGCCGAACCCAAATCCTACAGCTGTTCTTCACATGTTTCCGTCTCCAGGTCTTTGATCATCTCAGTTGCTCTTCTCTGAACTTCTTCCAAAGTCTCAACATCTTTTTTGTAACATGGTGACCAGAATTGGTTGCAGTATCTCAGATGTGGTCTTATTAGGGCTTTATAAACCGGTACTAATACTTCACATTATCTTGATTCTATGCCCCCGTTTATACCACCCAGGATCGTATTAGCTTTTTTGGCTGCTACTGCAGCCTCCTAACTCATATTCAAGTGATCATCCATTAGGGCAGGGGTCGGCAACCTGCGGCTCTGGGGCCGTATGTGGCTCTTTCATCCCTCTGCTGCAGCTCCCTATTGCCAGTTGGTACCACAATTGATGGGGCTTTTGGTTAGGACAGATAGAGGAAAAAGGATGCCCCGCTAGGAGGAGACTCTATGGTGGGGGAAGTGGACTTCCGGTTGGCAGAGGAAAAAGGATTCCACACTAGGAGGAGACTCTATGGTGGGGGAAGTGGACTTCCGGTTGGCAGAGGAAAAAGGATTCCACACTAGGAGGAGACTCTATGGTGGGAGAACCGGACTTCTGGTTGGCAGAGGAAAAAGAATGCTGCGCTAGGAGGAGACTCTATGGTGGTGGTGGTGGGAACCAGACTTCTGGTTGGGAGAGGAAAAAGGATGCTGTGCTAGGAGGAGACTCTATGGTGTGTGTGTGTGTGGGGGGAAGCGGATTTCCGGTTGGCAAAGGAAAAAGGATGCCACACTAGGAGGAGACTCTATGGTGGGAGGGAACCAGACTTCTGGTTGGCAGAGAAAAAAGGATGCCGTGCTAGGAGGAGACTCTATGGTGGTGGTGGTGGGAACCAGACTTCTGGTTGGCAGAGGAAAAAGAATGCTGTGCTAGGAGGAGACTGTATGGTGGTGGTGGTGGTGGTGGTGGGGAAGTGGACTTCCAGTTGGCAGAGGAAAAAGGATGCCACACTAGGAGGAGACTCTATGGTGGTGGTGGTGGGGAACCAGACTTCTGGTTGGCAGAGGAAAAAGGATGCCGTCCTGGGAGGAGACTCTATGGTGTGTGGGTGGGTGGGGGGAAGTGGACTTCTGGTTGGCAAAGGAAAAAGGATGCCACACTAGGAGGAAACTCTATGGTGGGGGGGAACCAGACTTCTGGTTGGCAGAGGAAAAAGGATGCCACACTAGGAGGAAACTCTATGGTGGGGGGGAACCAGACTTCTGGTTGGCAGAGGAAAAAGAATGCCACGCTATGAGGAGACTCTAAGGAGAGGTGGGGGGGGAGGCTTCCAGTTAGGCTCTGCACTAGGACTCCAAGGTCCCTCTCATAGTCACGGTTTATGAGCCAGGTCTCACCTAATCTGTACCTTTGATTCCCCCCCCCACCTCCGCCTAAATATAAAATATGCTTTTCTCAACTTTAAAATTCATTTTGTTGGATAGGGTCCATTGTTCAAGTCTTTGTCAAGAACTTCAAACTCATGGCATGAAGACCCAGCTCTTCGGAGCAGGTGCTGATGCTGGGAAAGGTGGAAAGGAAGAGAAGAAGAAAAAGAGGTCAACCAGCAGCAAGGCAGATGGTGCTCGGTCCACTGTTGGAACCTGAAGGTCCACCTTAGGGACAGATGGTCAGGGAGGAAAGGGCTTCCCTCGGCCACAGACTCAGGATTTTGCTGTCAAATTTCTTTCAAATTCATAGGCTGATGGTGTTTTTGAGCAGACATTAATCATGGCAAGATTACCAAGACATGGATGGAGTTGAGTGTTGTTCTATTATGTCTCCATCACATTCACGTTTCCCTGGCTGATACTTCTCAACCTTTCCTTCCTTCCTTTTTTCCTTCTCCTTCCTTCCTTCTTTCCTTCCTTCTTTCCTCCTTTCTTTCTTTCTTTCTTTCTTTCTTTCTTTCTTTCTTTCCTTCCTTCCTTCCTTCCTTCCTTCCTTCCTTCCTTCCTTCCTTCCTTCCTTCCTTCCATCTTTCCTTCCTTCTTTCCTTCTCCTTCCTCCCTTTTTTTCCTCCCTTCCTTCCATCTTTCCTTCTCCTTCTTTCTTTCCTTCTTTCTTTCCTTTTTTCCTTCTTTTCTTCCTTTCGTCTTTCCTTCTTTCTTTCCTTGAGCAGGGGGTTGGACTAGAAAACCTCCAAGGAACCTTCCAACTCCTATTCTATTCTACTCCATTCTATTCATGCCCCCCAAAAATCCCCACCTTAACAACATTTAAAAAGTTTATTTTCCACTAAATTGAACAGGCATGGTTAAAACACATGTGCGTGTGTGCATGCTCGCGCACACACACACATTATTAGGGGAAGAGAATGAGAGAGGGAGGGAGTGGGAGAGGGAGACAGAGAGTGGGAGAGAGGGAGGGAGAGGGAGAAGAAGAAGTGGGAGAGAGAGAGAAAGAGGGAGGGAGAGGGAAAGGGAGAGAGAGAGAGAGAGACAGTGGGAGGGAGAGAGTTTTCAGCATTGTATTATAAACAATCACATCATGTCATGCTGTACTTCAGCACCCAAGAGTTTCTCAGGGCAAGGAACACAGATGCTCCCAGGATCCTTTAGAACAGATAAGATGTTCTTCTCTCTCTCTCTCTCTCTCTCTTTACAAAAAAACAGAATTCTTCTCTGTTTTTTGTTTTGGAAAAGGGGCTCAGTCTGGAAACTGCAGGAAAACAACAACAACAACAACAACACATATTGCGTCCTGAGCATCCTATAAAGCAATGCCTCTCCGTCATCTTTCTTTTATCAAGAGAGAGAGAGCATCGTTAAAAACATGGGTCCAACTTGCTCGGCGGCCTGCCTTTCTTTCAACGCTCACCCTAGCCGAAGAGCGCACCGTAATTTGCATACATTTAAATGCTCATTTGCACATGTTCATTCAAGAGTTGTCGACCTCCCCATCGGGAGGGGTGGTGCCCTTTGACCTCTTCCAATCTGGAGCAAAGCGATTGCAGCCAAATACTAAGGAGGGGGGGTATTTCCCCCTCCGTTCCCATCGCCTCTCTTAGAAGCGGGTGCCGTAAACGGCGACACTGTTAATCGGTAGCCCACTGTGCTTTAAAGACATTTAATTTTTCATCCTTAAACAACTGAGCTGGCCTGGCGTCTCCTGTGGCCGCCTCCCCCTTCCAGCCTTACTTTCTACAAAGATGGCAGGAACCACGGGGATGAAAAGCGCAAACATGGTCCGTGAAAGAAATACACCTGTGTATATCATTTGTGGAAACTGCCCCCTACAAACAGTCAGCATTGATTTTTTTTTAAGGATCTTTTTCCCCCCCAGATTTTTTATTTATTTTTTGTTCTCTTACTTACCATTTTAAGGATACTTTCACATAATGGTTATTCTTCTTTACATTTATCATTCTTATACATTTATTATTTCATTTAATAGGTTATAATATACAGTTAGGGTTGCTTTGTTTATTCCTTCCTCCTGTTGTAACACCACCTTATTTTCCCTTTCTTTTCTCCCTCCCTCCCTTCTCTACTTCCTTCCTTCCTCCACTCCTTCCTCTTCCTTCTTCCCTGACCTCTCCGCTACTCCTCTCTTCCCCTTCTCCTTCCTACCCTCTCTCCTTTTCTTCCTTTCCCTTCTCTTTCTTCTTTCCCCTGTCTTCCTTTCATTCTCTCCTCCTCTCTCCCTTTCTTTTTCTATTGTTGTTGGCGTCTCTTTCAGATCTCAGTTTATGTTTCCTTGGGATGGTATTTCCGCAAACCCAAATATAATTTGGTATCATTTCTTGTTCCCTCACCTTCGCTAATCTATCCTAACTATATTTCCCTCCTCCTTTATATCTCCCTTTTGGATGTATACTCATATATTTAATATTTTCTTTTCTGTTTTCCCCTTCTCCCCACCCTCTTTCCATTTAACAGTCTGGGTTCTATAACTTCTCCCTACTTTCTTTTCTAGTTTCCTTTCTCTAACCAATCATAAAATCTTCCCCCGTGTCTTGAAGTATTCCGATTCCTCTTTATTCTTTGTTTTCAAGGATCTTGGAAAACTCACCCAGGTGGCCTGAGCACCCCCTGTTCAAAAACAAAGAGCAAAAGGAGAACAATGGGAGGAGGGGAAAAAAAAATGCCACCGAAGGATGGCTAATGATGAAATTTAACAGCTCCCGACCACACACCTGGGGTCTGCCCTGCGGAATGGAGGGAGGGCTGCCAGCCTTTCATCTTTTTATAACCTTGTCCTTCTCTGGACATTGAAGGTCCTTCTGCCGCTAGCTGGGTAATCTATGGCTGTCCCTGGAAAGAGCTCGCAAGCCCTGGCTCCACCTGTTTCTCCCAGGGAAGCCGTGCTGATTTTTTGCAGACGGTTCGCTGTGGCAGCAGCTGAGAAAACATCCTTGCGGAGGGGACCCGGTTTCGCAGATTTGCAAAACCGTGTCTGGTTTTGGTGACCATGATATAAAAAAGACGATGCAGAGACTCCAATATTGGAAGAAATGTCCTTCTGGGTTCAGTTCCAAGTGGGGAAAAAGACACTGGAGACATGGAGGCTGCTTGGAAAGATGGTTTAATGGTGGACAGGATCACATGGCTTGAGATCCTGAACAGGAAAGGGGGATCAGATGCTTCCAGATGTTGGGTGAAGAAGAAAAGAGAGCGAGATGCTGAAAGTCCTTGGTTTTATGCCCTCTCTGGCCTTTGAGCTTGTGTTCTGATTGGTTGTCAGACTCCCATGAGGCCATGCAGGGGCAACTCTCTAGGCTGTGCTTTGAGTCCAGGTTTGGCTGAGCATTGCTTCTTCCCAGGTGCCCTGTGGTGAGATGGGTAAAGGGCTAATACTATCATGCCTTAATCCCATCACCCTGGAGCTGAAGGGAGGAGATCTTTGTTATGTAGAATAGACTGCCTCAGGCCCTTTAATGGCCCATTGACAAAAGTGAGGGCTATTAAGAGTGAATCTGCTTCCTGCCCAAAAACATGTTTCTCCATTTCTGATCCAGGGAAATATAACATTCTGCCTTTTCAATATTTCCCAGGATATTTCATTCTTCTAGGAGAGAGGTGAGGTGCTAACTTCCTACAAGCCCAAGTCCCCTCAAAGGGTTGTTGTTGCAGAGAAAATAGGAGGAAAGTGTGTTGGATATGTTCTCCTCTTGGAATTATTTGTAAAAATAATAAAGGTGGGAGGGACAGACAGACAGACAGAGACAGAAAGAAAGAAAGAAAGAAAGAAAGAAAGAAAGAAAGAAAGAAAGAAAGAAAGAGAAAGAAAGAGAAAGAAAGAAAGATAATGTTGAGTTCAGTTCCAAGTGGGGAAAAAAGACACTGGAAACATGGAGGCTGTTTGGAAAGATGGTTTTAATGATGGACCTCGTGATCTTACTTCAGATTGACTGTACAGGCCTATGACCGACCTCACCCACTTTTTACCTGGTTCACGATGCAGGTAGAACAAGGTGTGTCTTTGATCGCACACCGGCCGCGGCTGCCATTTTGACTTTTTTGACCCCTTTCTTGCAGATGCCTCTGTCCAAGTTATTTACAGCTATTTGAAACACAGCTGCAGAGGAGCCATGAGAGGGAAGGGATACGCGTGGGCGCTGCTTTGATCTACTGGGGCCGTGCTTGTTCTTAATTGAGGGTTAGCGTGATTTATTGAATTTATCCTGCTGAAATCAGCCATTCAGCTCTTTAGCCGAGACTAGCTGAGTCAGGGTCTTCTTCTCCCCCTCCCCAACTTTGCAGGCCACAAGGCAAGCTTGTGAGCGTACTGTGAAGAAGGAAGCTGGCCCCACTGGTAGGACTACACAGGTAGTCCTCGACTTACGACTGCAACGGAGCCCAAAATTTATGTTGCTAAGCGAGACGGTTGTTAATCAAGTTTCGCCCCACTTTGCCCCACTTTTTTGCCCCTGCTCTTAAGTGAACCACTTAAATTCTGACACATGGCAACTGACTCATAACCAGAAGTGGTATTCAGCCGGTTCGGACTGGTTTGCCCCAACTGGTAGCAGAAATCGCAGGTGGGCCCATTCGCCTGCCCCAGCTCTGTGCCGTCCTATTTAGGCACATTTTTGAGGCCAGGCGCATGCACAGAAGGCGCGCACACGAGCAAAGCACCTGCGCGGAAGGACGGGCGCGTGCGTGGAAGGGAGTGAAATGAGCAGGGTGCACACGGCGCGAACCGGTGGTCACCAAATGTGAAATCCACCACTCCTTATGGCAGTTGCCCTGCCCCGTGTCTCGGGGTCATGTGACGGATTGCCTTTATAAAGATTACGTTCTAAAAAATAATTTCCTTTTCAATAATGGTTTTTAATATTTTAAATTGTTTTTATGTTTCCCTGGTGTTATTCAACTGCTGTATGCCACCCAGGATCCATTTCTGTGAGATGGGTGGGCATATAAACATAATTACCGTATTTTTCAGAGTATAAGACACCCCTTCTTTACCTCAGAAAAGAGGCTGAAAATCTGGCTGCGTCTTATACACTGAATACCGTATTTTTGGCCTCCCGAAAATGGATGTGCATAGGCTTTGAGAGGCCTGTTAGGTGCTCCTGGGGAGGGCAAAAATGAGCAAAAATCGGGGTGTTTTTTGCTTGTTTTTGCCCTCCCCCAGCCTCCAGCAGCACTCTACAAGTCTCCCAAAGCCTATGCATGCCCTGTTTTGGGCAAAATGGCCCATTTTTTGCTTGTTTTTGCCCCCCCCAGCCCCCAGGAGCATTTTGCAGGCCTCTCAAAGTCTCTGCATGACCCATTTTTCACAACCTGAATCTGAAGCTTCTCCTGCCCCCCCCCAAGTTAAAGTTCATGATCTTGCCCCCACACCCACCAGTCCATCACACGGTCCAATCTTTGACTGTCATGCTGGCAGTTCCACCCATCCAGTTCCGGTCAGGTGCAGAGGTGCAAAGACAAAGGATGACCTTGGCTTTCTAGAAAGGAATTTTGTTTTGGCTACATAACATTCTACTCCTTACTATCCCCCCTCCCAACTCCCCACTAGTGAAACAGCATAGTAGAAAAGAAGTGTGGCAGGCAGAAAAGGAACATGTAGAAAAGATGTGGAGACTCTAGAACAGTGATGGCGAACCTATGACACGCGTGCCACAGGTGGCACGCGGAGCCATTTGTCAGGGCACGCGAGGTGCTGCCCTGTCAGTGACTTCCGGTTTGCTCGGAGGGTTGTTTTGAGCGCTCCGAAGACATCAGGGAAGCCTCCGGACGGTCCCTGAAGCCTTCGGAGCGCTCAAAACGACCCTCCGAGCAAACCGGAAGTGACTTCCGGTTTGCTCAGAGGGTCGTTTTAAGCGTTCCGAAGGCTTTAGGGAAGCCTCCAGACGGTCCCTGAAGCCTCTGGGGGGTCAGGGGAGGCTCTTTTTGCCCTCCCCAGGCTCCTATATAGCCTCTGGAGCCTGGGGAGGGCGAAAAAAGCATGTAAAAATGGGGGGGAGCGCCTGTAGTGCAAGCATGCGCACTGGGGGGGGTTGCGCATTGCATTATGGGTTCTGCACGTCCGCACACGATCCCCCTGCGCTCCCTCCACTTGTGGCACGCGAGCCAAAAAAGGTTCGCCATCGCTGCTCTAGAAAGAGTGCAGAGAAGAGCAACAAAGAGGATTAGGGGACTGGAGACTAAAACATATGAAGAATGGTTGCAGGAACTGGGTATGTTTAGCTTAAGAGAAAGAAGGACTAGGGGAGACATGATAGGAGTCTTCCAATATCTCAGGGGTTGCCACAAAGAAGAGGGAGTCAAACTATTCTCCAAGGCACCTGAGGGTAGAACAAGTACCAATGGGTGGAAACTAATCAAGGAGAGAAGCAACTTAGAACTGAGGAGAAACTTCCTGACAGTTAGAACAATGAATCAGTGGAACAGCTTGCCTCCAGAAGTTGTGAATGCCCCAACACTGGAAGTCTTTAAGAAGATGTTGGATAGCCATTTGTCTGAAACGGTATAGGGTATCCTGCCTAGGCCGTGGGTTGGACTAGAAGACCTCCAAGGTCCCTTCCAACTCTGCTATTGTATTGTATTGTATTGTATGTAGAACATGGCTGCAGACCTGACACTCCAGTGTGTCTTATACTCTGAAAAATACGGTAATAAATAATCAAAAACAAATACTTGTCTGGGGTTGGGCATTGAAAGAAAAGGTCTCCAAGGCCCCTTCCAGCTTTATGATTTCATGATGTGATACAGTTTGGCATATACACAGGTGAGTCCTGGACTTAAAATACTACAGTAGTTAACGTTCGAAGCTACAACGGCACTGGAAAAAGTGACTTTTAACCTTTTTTCACCGTTATGTCCTTTGCAACATCCCCATGGTCACATGGTCAAAATTCAGACACTTGGCCACTGACTCATATTTATGACGGTTGCAGTATCTCGAGGTCATGTGATCCACTTTTGCAACTTTCTGACAAGCAAAGTCAGTGGAAAAGTCAGATTCACTTAACAACCGTGTGGCTAACTTAGCAACTGCATTGATTCACTTAACTAACAATGGTTGCAAGAAAGGTCATAAAATGAGGCAAAACTCACTTAACAAATGTCTCACTTAGCAACATAAATGTTGGACTCAATTGTGGATGTAAATCGAGGACTACCTGGAGTCCTAGTGGACAACCATTTAAATAGGAGCCAGCTGTGTGCAGCAGCTGCCAAAAAAGCCAACACAGTTCTAGGCTGCATCAACAGAGGGATAGAATCAAGATCACGTGAAGTGTTAATACCACTTTATAAGGCCTTGGTAAGGCCACACTTGGAATACTGCATCTAGTTTTGGTCACCACAATGTAGAAAAGATGTGGAGACTCTAGAAAGAGTGCAGAGAAGAGCAACAAAGAGGATTAGGGGACTGGAGACTAAAACATATGAAGAACGGTTGCAGGAACTGGGTATGTCTAGTTTAATGAAAAGAAGGACTAGGGGAGACATGATAGCAGTCTTCCGATATCTCAGGGGCTGCCCCAAAGAAGAGGGAGTCAAGCTATTCTCCAGGGCACCTGAGGGTAGAACAAGAAGCAATGGGTGGAAACTAATCAAGGAGAGAAGCAACTTAGAACTGAGGAGAAATTTCCTGACAGAACAATTAATCAGAGGAACAGAAGTTGCCTCCAGAAGTTGTGAATGCCCCAACACTGGACGTCTTTAAGAAGATGTTGGATATCTGTCTGAAATGGTATAGGATTTCCTGCCTAGGCAGGGGGTTGGACTAGAAGACCTCCAACGTCCCTTCCAACTCTACTATTGTATTGTATTGTAAACAACTTTGCGGCCTTATCTGGCAGAATTTGGCAATTGTAATTCATGCAACTTAAAACTACCCATCTAAATCGCTTTTTTTCAATCTCAGCACCTTTAAGATGTGGACTTCAATTCCCAGAATTCCCCAGCTAGCATCCCATTCTAGTAGTGGAAGTCCACACATTTTAAAGTTGTTGAGACTGACCATCTATCAGGGTTCCAAGTAATACACCCATTATAAATAGAACTCTGAGACAGGTAGATTCCTCAAAGAATTGGTTTATGGGATATATCATATTGGCACAGGCTGGTGAAAATCAACTCTAAATATTCCTGCGGTTTTCACCTAATTAAAAGTAAAAGTTCTTCCCCCTTCTTCAAGCAATCAGTCACATGGTCCAATCATCGTGTCATCCAGTTGCCTGGTAACTTGGCTCTTCCTCTGTCTGACCAACTGTGGGAATGACCTTGGTTCCCAGCAGGAAGTATTTTGTTTTGGCTACAAAACCCCATCTATCTCTATTTCCCCCTTCCCTATCCCTCAGCTCCAGTGTGATAACACTGAAACTCAGAAAATGGCCTCGCTCAGGTCAGCTTCAGGGTTGACACCATCAATATCCTGCACAAGTGTTTCCGAAAAGGTGATCTGAGGACACAAAATTATCTCAAGGATCTGTGAATTCAAAATTCTTGCCAGATGTTGAAGATATTTGCCCAAATGTAAAGCCGCATTATTTTTCCTCATTATTATTTATTTGTTAAAGGTTTTTTCATGGAAAATTATTTATGTTAATAGCTAATTGGTTTAATATTGTTATTTTTAAATGAGTCAATCAAGAAAATATTCTGCAAACGCATGCAATAAAGGCAACAATTAAAATACTGTTAAATAACTGTTAAAAACAAATATAAAAAAGATTATGGGATAATGCGTTAGAATCCAAACCTAATGTAACACAAATTTACAAGCTCCTTGCTACTATTTATTTTACCTTCTCTGATTCTTGAAAATGAGCTTTCTGCCAGCTGAGCACTTCTAGAACAAGCCAAAAATGCCAACACAGTTCTAGGCTACATAAACAGAGGGATAGAATCAAGATCACGTGAAGTGTTAATACCACTTTATAAGGCCTTGGTAAGGCCACACTTGGAATACTGTAGGCAGGGGGTTGGACTAGAAGACCTCCAAGGTCTCTTCCAACTCTGCTATTGTATTATTGTAAGGATGGGGAATTATGACCCCTTTGCTTCTCTCCTTGATTGGTTTCCACCCATTGCTTCTTGTCCTGCCCTCAGGTGCCTTGGAGAATAGTTTGACTCCCTCTTCTTTGTGGCAACCTCTGAGATATTGGAAGACTGCAATCATGTCTCCCCTAGTCCTTCTTTTCATTAAACTAGACATACCCAGTTCCTGCAACCGTTCTTCATATGTTTTAGCCTCCAGTCCCCTAATCCTCTTTGTTGCTCTTCTCTGCACTCTTTCTAGAGTCTCCACATCTTTTTTATAGTGGGGAGACCAAATTCATTCATTCATTCCAATTCATTCACAGACTGTTGGATGGAACAATGGTGCCAAACTGGGAGATTTGCGACTGGCCATCATCGTTGGTGCATCTCCACAGTGATTGAGTTTAGCAACCGGTCCACAATTATGATATCACAACGTCCTTCCATCAAGGGATAACCATTGGTGACAGTCTTTCCCAGTTTCAGGACGTCACCAATGGTGACCATGTGACACTGTGCTTAACAATCATGTGGGATTCGCCTTAGGACAACAATTGGGGGTGGCTGTTCATCCTACGTCACTGTGTGAGGTTGTGTGTTACATCCACGCAGTGGTGGGATTCAGATTTTTTAACAACTGGTTCTGTGGACGTTTTTCTGTGGGCAGGGCAGGGGAAGGATAGTGTAAAATCTCCAGAAGTAGGATTCTGCTGGATTGCACCAGTTCGAGTGAACCTGTAGTGGCAGTGGCGCGAGGCTCTGCCAACCCACCCGGGCATCATCAAGGACCTCCTGCACATGCCCAGACATGCTGGGAGCAAAGGAAGACAGTGCGGGTGTGCGGGTGCTCCCGCTACCAAATTGTTACTGAGGATAAGAGGATACCATTACTGCTCCATTCCCTCCGTACTCTAGAGGAAGGATACTGCAAAATCCCCATTCCCTCCCCACTCCAGGGGAAGGATACTGCAAAATCTCCATTCCCTCCCCTCTCCAGGGGAAGGATACTGCAAAATCCCTATTCCCTCCCCACTCCAGGGGAAGGATACTGTAAAATCCCCATTCGCTCCCCTCTCCAGGGGAAGGATACTGTAAAATCCCCATTCGCTCCCCTCTCCAGGGGAAGGATACTGTAAAATCCCCATTCGCTCCCCTCTCCAGGGGAAGGATACTGTAAAATCCCCATTCGCTCCCCTCTCCAGGGGAAGGATACTGTAAAATCTCCATTCCATCCCCACTCCAGGGAAAGGATGCTGCAAAATCCCCATTCCCTCCCCACTCCAGGGAATCTCCATTCCCTCCCCACTCCTGGGAAATGATACTGCAAAATCCCCATTGCCACTTCAGGGGAAGGATACTGCAAAATCCCCATTCCCTCCTCTCCAGCCCCGTTTTTATTGTATTTATCATGCAGACCAATGGTGGGATTTTCATTTTTTTACTACCGGTTCTGTGGGCGGGGCTTGGTGGGCGGGGCAGAGTAAGGATACTGCAAAATCCCCATTCCCTCCCCACTCCAGGGGAAGGATACTGCAAATTCTCCATTCCCTCCCCACTCCAGGGGAAGGATACTGTAAAACCCGATTTCCTCTCCACTCCAGGGGAAGGATACTGCAAAATATCCATTTCCTCCCCATCAGCTGGGACTTGGGAGGCAGAGAATAAAAGTGGGCGGGGCTAGTCAGAGATGGTATTTGCCTGTTCTCCGAACTACTCAAAATTTCCGCTACCGGTTCGCCAGAACTGGTCAGAACCTGCTGAATACCACCTCTGCATCCACGCTGATCCTGTATTTTACTGTACACCCACGTTGCTCAGGGAGAGTCAGAGTTGCCAGTTCCAATTACTGAAATTAAGTGAGGACTCCTTGCAAGTTCTCTCAATCTTTCCAAGAGGCCATTAAATTTATTAACTCCTAGTTAGAGATTCATTTGCCTTTGAGCCCTAGTCTCTACCCCCCTCCCTTCCAATCCTGGGAATAATGTTTATACTGTATAAATCAAAACAGGGCTTAAATGAAAAGGTGGCTGCTATCTCAAACATATTTCATGTTTCATCCATCGTATGATTCCATCGCTCTCATCCATCAGTTGCTCATCCCGAGGGGTGGTTTGTTGTCTTTAGGAAATTAATTACCTGTAGTAAGACAACAATGCGGCAATACAACAATAGTAAGGCTAATAAATGATTATGTAAAGTCCCCCCCACACTGCTTTTCCGATCTTTTGTTCTTCTTCCAAGTGAAGAACTGGAAGCCTTGAAGTCTCTGCGTGAGAGGAAAAGTGTGGTAGGGCTGTTTAAGTACAGGCAGTCCTTGACTTATGACAGTTTGTTTAGTGACCGTTTGAAGTAGAACGTAACGTACTACTAGATAAAGTAGAAGAATGTGGGTTAGACAGCATCACCACCAGATGGATTCGTAACTGGCTGACCAACCGCACTCAACGTGTAGTTCTCAATGGAACTGCATCTACATGGAGGGAAGTATGCAGTGGAGTACCCCAAGGCTCTGTTTTAGGCCCAGTACTCTTCAACATCTTCATCAATGATTTGGATGAGGGAATAAATGGGGAACTCATCAAATTTGCAGATGACACCAAGCTGGCAGGAATAGCCAACACTCCAGAAGATAGGCTAAAGATACAGAAGGATCTTGACAAACTTGAACATTGGGCACTAATGAAATCTAATAAAATGAAATTCAATGGTGAAAAGAGTAAGGTTCTACATTTAGGCAAGAAAAAGGAAATGTACAGGTACAGTATAGGTGGTACCTTGCTCAACAGTAGTAACTTATTTAAATATGAGCCAGCCGTGTGCAGCAGCTGCCAAAAAAGCCAACACAGTTCTAGGCTGCATAAACAGAGGGATAGAATCAAGATCACGTGAAGGGTTAATACCACTTTATAAGGCCTTGGAAAGGCCACACTTGGAATACTGCATTCAGTTTTGGTCGCCACGATGTAGAAAAGATGTGGAGACTCTAGAAAGAGTGCAGAGAAGAGCAACAAAGAAGATTAGGGGGCTCGAAAATAAAACATATGAAGAATGGTTGCAGGAATTGGGTATGTCTAGTTTAATGAAAAGAAGGACTAGGGGAGACATGATAGCATTGTTCCAATATCTCAGGGGTTGCCACAAAGAAGAGGGAGTCAAACTATTCTCCAAGGCACCTGAGGGTAGAACAAGAAGCAATGGGTGGAAACTAATCAAGGAGAGGAGCAACGTAGAACTGAGGAGAAATTTCCTGACAGTTAGAACAATTAATCAGTGGAACAGAAGTTGCCTCCAGAAGTTGTGAATGCTCCAACACTGGAAGTTTTAAAGAAGATGCTGGATAGCCATTTGCCTGAAATGGTATAGGGTTTCCTGCCTAGGCAGGGGGTTGGACTAGAAGACCTCCAAGGTCCCTTCCAACTCTGTCATTCTGGAAATGAAAGCCAGACTCCCTGTTTCAAGAGAGGAAGGTCCCATTGGTGGCTCTTTATTATTCCAATTGGCAGGCACTACTGTAGGGACCATAACTCACTGCCTTGAGGATGAAAGGCGGCGGTTGCTCTGGAAAAAGGCTCGTCAACCACCCCACGGGCCATGCCAGGCTGTGCCCCTTCTGCCATCTGCTAGCTAACTGGCTAATTTCTCCACCTCCACCCATCCCTCTTTCCCCGAGTGAGCCTGAACGGGAAATTTATGGCGGTGAGAATCTGCTACAGGCAATCTCGAACAAAGTGCGTTTTCACCGCCGTTTGTTTAATTGGTCACAGAAGAGAAGGAAAAGCAGGAACCACGGCAGGGGCTCACAATGGGGGGTGGGTAGGGGTGGGGGGTGGGGGAAGCAGAGCCTCCTTCACATTTAGGGTGAAAAAAAATGTAGGAAAAAAAATCTCCTTCCCTCCATCTCTTCCCATTGCCATTGCAATCTCCTGGTTAACCTTTTCGTTTGTTGCATGCCGAAAGCGCATGTATGCCTACACCCATAATGCAATGCGCACTTGACACCCCCCTGTGTGCCTCACCCCTGCACATGAGGGCGTGACCCCCCTGCACTCCCCCCACACGCATATGCATACAACCACCCCCGCCCCTTTTTGGGCGTGGCTGGCCTCCCTGAAGCCTCCTGGGACCAAAAAAATGGGGCACGGGGGAACACGGCACCCCCCCATCACCTGTTTTGGGCCTAGCAGGCCTCCCTGAAGCCTTCTGGGGCCACAAAACAGGGTATGGAGGGAACACAGTACCCCCCTGTGGCCGGTTTGGCCCAGCAGACCTCCCTGAAGCCTCCTGGGACAAAAAACAGGGTACAGGGGGAACATGGTACCCCCCCCCATGGCCCGTTTTTGGCCTAGCAGGCCTCACTGAAGCCTCCTGGGACCAAAAATGGGCTGCAAGGGGGGGTGCATCTCTCCCTGCGCTTCCCTTGCCCCCCGTGCATGCGTGCATTCTTCCCCTTCCCCCCAAGCAGGCACCCATGCCCCCCTGTGCATCCGTGTGCATCTCCTGCATAATAATAATAATAATAATAATAATAATAATAATAATAATAATAATAATAATAATAATAATAATAATATTCTCTCACCCCCTGTTCATGCGCGGCAGAGAGCCGAAAATCAGCTGGCCGGCAGAAAGCACGCGCGCATGCATGGTGGAGCTGACTTGGGCAGCGGCTGGCATGCCCGCAGAGAGAGCTCCACATGCCACCTGTGGCACGTGTGCCATAGGTTTGCCATCACAGGTCTAGTCTAATGAAAAGGTGGACTAGGGGAGACATGATAGCAGCGTTCCTTCAGCCCTGAAGCTGACCTGACTGGAGCATGGGTGGGTTCCTGCCAGTTCTAACCTCTTCTATAGAAGAGGTTCCACAAATCTACAGTGCCGCTTAGAACCGGTTCCAGCTCCCCCCTCCCCCCGTCCGCACATCATCAAGATGAAGAGCAAGGAGAGGAATTCTGGGAGTTGAAGTCCACAAGTCTTAAAGCTGGCAAGTTTGAACACTCCTGGGATTTTTTTTTCCCTAAAAAGGGTGCAAGGGGTCTTGTAACTTGACAGCTTTAAGACTTGCATGCTTCAAATGCCAGAGTTCCTGAGCCAACATGACTGGAGGAGGAATTCTGGGAGTTGAAGTCCACAAGTCTTAAAGCTGTCAAGTTTGAACACCCCTGGGTTTTTTTTTCTAAAGAGTTAGGGGTGCAAGGGTCTTGTAACTTGACAGCTTTAAGACTTGCATGCTTCAAATGCCAGAGTTCCTGAGCCAACATGACTGGAGGAGGAATTCTGGGAGTTGAAGTCCACAAGTCTTAAAGCTGTCAAGTTTGAACACCCCTGGGTTTTTTTTTCTAAAGAGTTAGGGGTGCAAGGGTCTTGTAACTTGACAGCTTTAAGACTTGCATGCTTCAAATGCCAGAGTTCCTGAGCCAACATGACTGGAGGAGGAATTCTGGGAGTTGAAGTCCACAAGTCTTAAAGCTGTCAAGTTTGAACACCCCTGGGGTTTTTTTTCTAAAGAGTTAGGGGTGCAAGGGTCTTGTAACTTGACAGCTTTAAGACTTGCACACTTCAATGCCAAAGTTCCTGAGCCAACATGACTGGAGGAGGAATTCTGGGAGTTGAAGTCCACAAGTCTTAAAGCTGTCAAGTTTGAACACCCCTGGGGTTTTTTTTCTAAAGAGGGGTGCAAGGGTCTTGTAACTTGACAGCTTTAAGACTTGCATGCTTCAAATGCCAGAGTTCCTGAGCCAACATGACTGGAGGAGGAATTCTGGGAGTTGAAGTCCACAAGTCTTAAAGCTGTCAAGTTTGAACACCCCTGGGTTTTTTTTCTAAAGAGTTAGGGGTGCAAGGGTCTTGTAACTTGACAGCTTTAAGACTTGCATGCTTCAAATGCCAAAGTTCCTGAGCCAACATTTTGGTTGCTAAGCAAGAGCATTGTTAAGTGAGTTTCACCACATTTTACGAGTTGGCCACGTCCACCCAGTCACATGACTGCCAAGCCACTCCCACTCGGTCACATGGCTGGCAAGCCATTCCCACAAAGCAGGCCACACCTACAGAAGAGGTTCTAAAAAAATTTGAAACCCACCACTGGACTGGAGCCATCTTGGAGCTTCAGGGTTGCCACGCTGGAGCTGAGGGAAAGGGAGGGGGGATTAGAGACAGCTGTGGGTTTTGTAGCCAAAATAATATACTTTCTGTTGGGAACCAAGGACATTCTCACACCTGGTCAGAGAGAGGAGGAGCGATGTCACCAGGCAACCAGACAGCGCTGTGATTGGACCATGTGACTGATTGCTTGGGGAGGGGATTTTTTTTTTACTTTTAAGTAGGTGAAAACCATGGGAATCTGTGCCAATATGATATAGCCAATAAAACTATTCTTTGAGGAATCTACCTGCCTTGGGGTTCTGTTTGCTGTGGGTATGTTACTTGGAACCCTGACAGTTCCAATATTTTTTGGGGGGATCCTACAAAGACAAGGGGATCAAACTATTCTCCAAAGCACCTGAAGGCAGGACAAGAGGCAATGGATGGAAACTAATCAAGGAGAGAAGCAACCTAGAACTAAGGAGAAATTTCCTAATGGTGACAGTAGTAGTCAATCAATGGAACGGATTGCCTTCAGAAGTGTGGGTGCTTCCTCACTGGAGGTTTTTGAAAAGAGACTGGACAACCATTTGTCTGAAATGGTATGGGTGCTTGAACACGGGGTTGGACTAGAAGACCTCCAAAGTCCCTTCCAACTCTGTTGTTCTATGTTCTATGGGGTGAATCTGAGCTGATTTCAGCATTTTAATCTGTTGGATTTCTGGAAACGGAGAAATAAGAAAAGGAAAAGTGAGAATTTGACAGTCTAGAATAGATTGTGTTTCTTAAAGCTGATGAGTTTGCGAAATGCTGGTTTAGATTCTGGATCAAAGGCACTAGACCTCAGGATACTAACGAAAAAATGTATGGGTAGCTCTTGCCTTAAAGACTGCACAGGTAATCCTCGACTTACAACCCCAACTGAACCCAAACATTTATGTTGCTAAGCATGAAAGTTGTTAAGTGAGTGTTGACCCATTTTACAATCTTTCTTTCCACAGTTGTTAAATGAATTTTGGCAACTGATTCATATTTATGATGGTTGCCGTATCCCAGTATTACGCCACCCCTTTTGCGATCTTCTGACAAGCAAAGTCAAGAGGGGAAGCAAAATTCACTTAACAACCGGGTGTTCTGACCTAGGCTTCCCAAGAGCACGAAGCAAACTCCTTGTCCCGACAAAAACCCCTTTTATTAATTTGCTGTGAATTCTGCTCATTCACCTCCAGCAAAGTCTTTCAAGGGAGGATTTACAGTCACAGACCTTATCTGGCTTGGAGAGCTGCCAGGCTGATATCTGTAAAACTTGGCAAGGAGTCTCAGAGAATCACAAACCAATTAAGTGAACTAATTGTCTTCTGCAAACTCCACTCCCCTTTCGCTCCTCTTTTATTTCCTCTGAGAGGGGCCATTCATTGTCCACCTGTGGCCTTACTCCCAAGTCGCCCCCTGTTCCTTAGCTGTTCCCTTCATCTGGGAGCTCTGCGCATGCGCACACTGGGAACAGGCTCCAGCTGTTCGTCTGCCTCACTGATGTCCGACTCTGAAGGCAGCTGATAACTGGCATACGGCTCTGGCCTCTTCTCTGCCTCCGACACAGAGCCCTCATCAGAGCCTTCCCCAGACTCCAGGACTGGCCCAAGTTCCTCCCCAACCTCCTCACGTGAGAATCTGCTGCCAGCTCCACTGGCTGGCCACAACACCGGGTTACTAATTTAATGCCTGCAATGCAGTGGTGGGTTCCTACCGGTTTGGACCGGTTTGGCCGAACCGGTAGTGGTTTGGCGGCCTGGGACGCTAGAACCGGCAGCTACCCAGACCTGCCACGCCCCTGAAGCGGTTCTCCGTGTGGCGCTATATGTGCCACCATCTTGTTTTTTTGCTTCTGCATATGTGCAGAACAATTTTTATTGTACTGTGCATGCATGCCCAGCATGCCTCAAGCGCACTCCCGCCTGCGCCCAGCGCACCCACGAATGAACTGGCAGTAGTGACTGCCGTAACCCACCCCTGCTACAGTGCTTCCCTTCACAACCGAGGCAAAATAGGTTGTACAATGGGGCAAAACTCACTCAACAAATGTCTCGCTGAACAACAGAAATGTTGGTCTCAATTGTGGTCGTAAGTAGGGGACCCCCTGCAGCTTCCTCTTTATTGATCAAATTGCCAACGGGCCCCATATGGACTCTCGGAAAGTTCGAAAAGATGGGTGATTGACAGCCAGACCTTTCTTCTGAAGCCTGCCGCCCTGTCAAGCTATGCATTTTAGGAGGTTGGAGGGGGCGATGGGAAACAACTTCCTTCATTCGACTCTGAGCCCAAGTTCACTTTCATAATTTATATGGGCCATCCATCCATCCATCCATCCAGCAAATAACATTTCATTCAGCTCTTATGCTTGCCTTGCATCGAGCCTTGGATATTATTATTATTTTTTACACACCTTGCCAAAAGGTGCCCTTTGCAGCTGGTTTTTCTCCCTGGAAGCCTCAGCCCTCCGAATCCAATCAGAATTGTTCTCCCCCCCCTTCCCCTTTCCCCCCCTGGGCATGGCTAGTCTAGAGAGGAGAAGGACCAGGGGAGACAGGATAGCAGCCTTCCAATATCTGAGGGACTGCCACAGAGAGGAAAGGGTCAAGTTATTTTCCAAAGCACCCGAAGACCAGACAAGGAATAATGGATGGAAAATGATCAAGGAGAGATTCCACCTAGAAATGGAGACTAAAACATATGAAGAACGGTTGCAGGAACTGGGTATGTTTAGCTTAAGAGAAAGAAGAACTAGGGGAGACATGATAGCAGTCTTCCGATATCTCAGGGGTTGCCACAAAGAAGAGGGAGTCAAACTATTTTCCAAGGCACCTGAGGGTAGAACAAGAAGCAATGGGTGGAAACTAATCAAGGAGAGAAGCAACTTAGAACTGAGGAGAAATTTCCTGACAGTGAGAACAATTAATCAGTGGAACAGAAGTTGCCTTCAGAAGTTGTGAATGCCCTAACACTGGAAGTCTTTAAGAAGATGTTGGATAGCTATTTGTCTGAAACGGTATAGGGTTCCCTGCCTAGGCAGGGGGTTGGACTAGAAGACCTCCAAGGTCCCTTCCAACTCTACTATTGTATTGTAAATAAGGAGGAATTTTCTGAACAATAAGGTGACCAACTTTTTTACAATGAAAAGGAGGACAAAACACGTTCTATTGTCCAAACAATCCACCAATGGAACAGAAGTTGCCTTTCGGACGTTGTGGGAGTTTCATCACTAGAAGCTTTCAAGAAGCGATTGGACTGCCATTTGTCTGAAATGGCATAGGGTCTTTTGCTTGAGCAAGGGATTAGATTACACTAGACAATACCGACAACTTCTGGAGACAAGTTGTTCCACTAATTAATTGTTCTAAGTTTGGACCAGTATAATTAGTGGAGCCTTCGGTCTTGTGCAGGCTCTTGCTTGTAACAAGGATGTACCTAAGGTTACAAGATGAATTGAAGGGATCCATAATACAGCGAGCCAAATACAAGTTAACTGTGCTAGTAAGGAGACAGAGGGTTAAATCAACCATCCACTTAAGCAAGTTTGCTTGGTGAGTTGACTTGGTCTAATAAAGAGAAGAACTAGGGATGATATGATAGTGGTCTTCCAATACTTCAGGAATTGCCATAGAGAAGAGGGGGTCAATCTACTCTCCAAAGCACCTGAAGGCAGGACAAGAAGCAATGGATGGAAACTAATCAAGGAGAGAAGCAACCTAGAACTAAGGAGAAATGTCCTGGCAGCGAGGACAATTAATCGGTGCAATGGCTTGCCTCCTGAAGGTTCTTCAGGAGATATTTGGACTTCCTTGGTTTTTTGAAGATGTTTCGCTTCTCATCTAAGAAGCTTCTTCAGCTCTGACTGGATAGTGAGTGTTCTGAATTGAATGTATATATAGTTGTGTTAAAGGTAAAGGTTCCCCTTGCACATACAGTTAGAATGATAGCAGTGTTCCAATATCTCAGGGGTTGCCACAAAGAAGAGGGAGTCAAGCTATTCTCCAAGGCACCTGAGGACAGAACAAGAAGCAATGGGTGGAAACTAACCAAGGAGAGAAGCAACTTAGAACTGAGGAGAAACTTCCTGACAGTTAGAACAATTAATCAGTGGAACAGAAGTTGCCTCCAGAAGTTGTGAATGCCCCAACACTGGAAGTCTTTAAGAAGATGTTGGATAGCCATTTGTCTGAAACGGTATAAGGTTTCCTGCCTAGGCAGGGGGTTGGACTAGAAGACCTCCAAGGTCCCTTCCAACTCTACTATTGTATTGTATTGTATTCTGTAAATGACTCTCAGAAGATTTGTCCCTTCAGAGATTTAAGGTCCATGTGTTGGAAGAAATGTCCTTCTGGGTTCAGCTCCAAGTGGGGGGAAAAGACACCGGAGACACGGAGGCTGCTTGGGAAGATGGTTTAATGGTGGACAGGATCACACGGCTTTAGATCCTGAACAGGAAAGGGGGATCACATACTTCCAGATGTATGTGATTGTATTGTATTGTATTGTATTGTATTGTATTGTATTGTATTGTATTGTATTGTATTGTATATACTGTATTTGCTAGTCATTCCTGACTCTAGAGGGCAGTGCTCATCTCCGTTTCGAAGCTGAAGAGCCAACGCTGTCCGAAGACGTCTCCGTGGTCATGTGGCCAGCATGACTAAACACCAAAGGCGCACGGAACGCTGTTACCTTCCCACCAAAGGTGGTCCCTATTTTTCTACTTGCATTTTTTACGTTCTTTCGAACTGCTAGGTTGGCAGAAGCTGGGACAAGGAACGGGAGCTCACTCCGTTACGCGGTGCTAGGGATTGAAACCGCCGAACTGCCTACCTTTCTGACCGACAAGCTCAACGTCTTAGCCACTGAGCCACCTATGTGTCCCTAACACATAGTTGTGTTGAGTCCTGCTAAAGTGAACCCAACCTTTAGATGACCCTCGCTGTTAGTTCCCACTATTTTGGAGGGAAATTTGCAACATTCATATTTGGGTGGGTTTTTTCAAGCACTATGATTGGTTAAGGCCCTGTGGGCCCAGAGTATAAATTACAGGCATTGGCCTGCTGTTCCTCAGTTCCAGTTTTGAGTCCATAAATGCCGGTCTGGTTTTTGCCTACTGAAGCCCACTGCACAATAGTGAGCATTACTGGAGATTTTCAAGAAGAGACTGGAAAGCCCTTTATCTGGAACGGTTGAGGGCCTCCGGCTTCAGCAGGGGGTTGGACTAGAGGGCCTCCAACGCCTCCCTTCCAACTCCATTATTCTTTTCTACATTTTGGTTGCCACGATGTAGAAAAGATGTGGAGACCCTAGAAAGAGCGCAGAGAAGAGCAACAAAGAGGATTAGGGGACTGGAGACTAAAACATATGAAGAACAGTTGCAGGATCTGGGCATGTGTAGTTTAATGAAAAGAAGGACTTGGGGAGACATGATAGCTGTCTTCCAATATCTCAGGGGTTGCCACAAAGAAGAGGAAGTCAAATTATTCTCCAAAGCATCTGAGGGCAGGACAAGAAGCAATGGGTGGAAAGTAATCAAGGAGAGAAGCAACCTAGAACTGAGGAGAGACTTCCTGACAGTTAGAACAATTAATCAGTGGAACAGAATTGCCTCCAGAAGTTGTGAATGCTCCAACACTGGAAGTTTTTAAGAAGATGTTGGATAGCCATTTGTCTGAAATGGTGTAGGGTTTCCTGCCTAGGTAGGGGGTTGGACTAGAAGACCTCCAAGGTCCCTTCCAACTCTGCTATTGTATTGTATTGTATTCTGTAAATGACTCTCAGAAGATTTGTCCCTTCAGAGATTTAAGGTCCATGTGTTGGAAGAAATGTCCTTCTGGGTTCAGCTCCAAGTGGGGGGAAAAGACACCGGAGACACGGAGGCTGCTTGGGAAGATGGTTTAATGGTGGACAGGATCACACGGCTTTAGATCCTGAACAGGAAAGGGGGATCACATACTTCCAGATGTTGGGTGAGGAAGAAAAGAGAGTGAGATGCTGAAAGTCCCTGGTTTTATACCCTCTCTGGCCTTTGATCTTGAGGTTGTGTTCTGATTGGTTGTCGGACTCCCATGGGGCCATGCAGGGGCAACTCTCTAGGCTGTGCTTTGAGTCCAAGTTTGGCTGAGCATTACCTCTTCCCAGTGCCCTGTGGTGAGATGGGTAAAGGGCTAATACTATCATGCCCCATCCCCCTGGAGCTGAAGAGGGATCTTTGTTATGTAGAATAGACTGCCTCAGGCCTTTTAATGGCCCATTGACAAAGGTGGGGGCTATTAAGCACGAGTGTGTTTCCTACCTAAAAACATGATTCTCCATTTCTGATCCTGGGAAACATAATATTCTGCCTTTTCAATATTTCCCAGGATACTTAATTTTCTTAGGAAAGGGGGTGGGTTTTTTTTTATAAAAGTTTTTTTTATCTTTTATTTTTCAAAACAAACAACACATCCTTCTTTACATACTGTAGAAATAATAATAATAAATAATAAAATTTATTTCTTAGCCGCACCCTCTCCCGAAGGACTCGGGGCGGCGTACAATAAAAAGTGTATAAGAAAGTGTATCAGTTGGTTACAAAAAGGCTTTCGTGCATCTTTTCCACAGTCAACAAACATAATTCATATTAACTCAAGTATTTTAACTCAGATATTTATACATGTTACCATCATCATACCTCCATTTTCATTTGACTATAATTGTTTATACGTCCTTCATCATAAAATATACCAAGATTTAATACATAGGGGGTGGGTTTTAACTTCCTACACGTGAAACAGACTGGTCTAACAGTTGGCACTTATTTGAGAGGCTGCCACAAGGAAGAGTGGGTCAAATTATTCTCCAAAGCACCGGAAGGCGGGACAAGAAACAATGGTTGGAAACTAACCAAGGAGAGAAGCAACCTGGAATTAAGGAGAACTTCCTAACAGTGAAGACAATTAACCAATGGTACAGCTTGCCTTCAGAAGTGGTGGGTGCTCCCATCACTGGGAATTTTTAAGAAGAGACTGGACATTTACTTGTCTGAAGTGGTACAGGGTCTCCTGCTTGAGTAGGGGGCTGGACTAGAAGACCTCCAAGGTCACTTCCAGCTCTATTCTAAATTCTATTCTAAGCCTCGCATGCTCTCTGAAGGGCTCCGTTAATGCAAACAAAAATTTAACCCAGTTATTTAAGAGATCGGGGAGCCCGTAAAGACTTCTCCCGCCTCAAATATTTACAGTCCAGGTGGATCCTATCCCCAGGAATGGATGAAATAGAACCCGCTACGTCCGTTCTCATGTGTATATATCCGCTGTTGTACTTTGCCCATCTAATGCGGTGTAATGATGGAGGTGAAAGAGACTTCTCGTGCCCAAGGATCTCCTAAACAGTGATTTGTGCACATGGAGAATATTATGGCTCTCTCAGGACTTTCCTTGATACTCATTAAGTTTCTTCGTTGCAGCATATTTCAAGGGTTTTAGGCGCGGGAGCGATAAGACTCATTTAAACTGACTTACAGCCCTTGGCTGCGTCAAGCTGCCTTAGTTTTGTTAGTCTCTGAGAATTGTGGAGGTGGAAGGAAAAAAAGTGTGCAAATCTGTGGCTTGTTTTCATGAGGACGTAGAGCAGAATGGGGCTGGGTAACCCTGATTTTGTCAACCTTGGCGATTTGAAGCCTTGTGGGTTGAAGTCCACAAGGCTTCATATAGCCAAGGTTGAGAAAAAGTGGTTATTGGTCTGATTCTTGGTTAAAAATCTGCAGATGAACATTTTATACAGTGGTACCCAGTGGTGGGATCCTGTTTAACAACCGGTTCGGGGATCGCGTGCTTCACTCTGCGCATGCCTAGTTTTAACAAAACGTACCTTCCACGTTACTTCTGGGGAGTAGCACAGCTGAGGCGCGGCAATCCGCTATGCCAGGCGAATCAGCTGAGAGGATATAGGAAAGTAAAATGCAGGGGCAGGTGGGCGGAGCCACCTGATCATTGGAGCGAACCGGTTCACGAGCCAGCTGAGTCGCAGCCATCCGCTCTGCCGCGTGAATCAGCTGAGAGGATATAGGAAAGTAAAATGCAGGGGCAGGTGGGCGGGGCCACCTGATTGCCGGAGCGAACCGGTTCACTCCCCAGCTGAGGCGCAGCCATCTGCTCTGCCGCGTGAATCAGCTGAGAGGATATAGGGAAGTAAAGTGCAGGGGCAGGTGGGCGGGGCCACCTGATCGTCGGAGCGAATCGGTTCACTCCTCAGCTGAGGCGCAGCCATCTGCTCTGCCGCGTGAATCAGCTGAGAGGATATAGGAAAGTAAAGTGCAGGGGCAGGTGGGCGGGGCCACCTGATCATTGGAGTGAATCGGTTCATTCCCCAGCTGAGGCGCAACCATCTGCTCTGCCACGTGAATCAGCTGAGAGGATATAGGAAAGTAAAGTGCAGGGGCAGGTGGGCGGGTCACCTGATCTTCAGAGGAAAGAAGTTCGCCCCCCAGCTGATTGTCGGAGCTACCAGTTCACCCAAACTGGTCCGAAACGGCTGAATCCCACCCCTGGTGGTACCTCGCTACTCTTCAATATCTTCAGATTGCCTTAGATGAGGGAATAGAAAGGAAACTCATCACATTTGCAGATGAAACTAAACTTGCAGGAATAGTCAACACCTTAGAAGACAAGCTCAGGATCTGAAAAGATCTCGACAGCCTTGAACAATGGATCCTATCCCCCCAAAAAAATCAATTTCAATGTGGAGAAAAGCAAAGTTTTACATTTAGGCAGGAAAAAAAAAATCAAAGGTGTAAGTACAGATTAGCTGAGACCTGTCTCAAAAACAGTGTCCGTGGGAGGGAACTTAGAGTCCCAGTGGATGATCACTTGAATATGAGCCAGTATTGTATGTGGCCACAGCCAAAAAAAGCTAATACAGTCCTGGGTTGTATAAACAGAGGCATAGATAGGATCAAGGTCTACGTGAAGTATTAGTACCGTTTTATAAAACTCTAATAAGACCACACCTGGAATACTCAACCAATTTTGGCCACCATACAACAAAAAAGATGTCCTTGGAAAAAGTTCAGAGAAGAACAATTAAGAGGACCAAAAGCCTGGAGATGAAACCATATGAAGAACGGCTGCAGATTCTAGGTGTGGCTAGTCTAAAGAAAAGAAGGACTAGGGGTGACATGATAGCAGTATACCCGTATTTGAGGGGCTGCCAGAAAGAAGAGGGGGTCAAATTATTCTCCATAGCACCAGAGGGCAGGACAAGAAACAATGGTTGGAAACTAATCAAGGAGAGAAGCAACCTGGAATTAAGAAGAAACTTCCTAACAGTGAGGATAATTAACCAGTGGATCATATTACCTCCAGAAATTGTGGGCTCTCCATCACTGGATGCTTTTAAGAAGAGGCTAGACAGTCACTTATCTAAAATGGTATAGGGCCGTGATGGCAAACCTATGGCACACATGCCATAGGTGGCACGTGGAGCCATTCCTGAGGGCATGCGAGGCATTGCCCTGTTAGCTCCAGCACGCATGCGCTGCACTGGCCACCTGATTTTCAGCCTTGATTTTCAGCCATTTTTCACCCATCAGGAAGCCTCCTGAAGCCTCCGGAGGGAGAAAAACGGCCCAAAGGGCAATCCAGAAGTCAGTCCCTGAACTTCCGGTTTGTGTGTTGGGCCGTTTCTCGCCCTCCCCAGGCTTCTAGAAAGCCTCTGGAGCAGTGGTGGGTTTCAACATTTTTTAGAAACTCTTTTGTAGGTGTGGCCTGCTTTGTGGGAGCGACCTGCCGGCCATGTGACTGGGTGGGTGTGGACAACTTGTAAAATGTGGTGAAACTCACTTAACAACGCTCTTGCTTAGCAGCCAAAATGTTGGCTCAGAAGCTCTGGCATTTGAAGCCCGCAAGTCTTAAAGCTGTCAAGTTACAAGACCCTTGCACCCCTAACCCTTTAGAAAAAAAAACCCCAGGGGTGTTCAAACTTGACAGATTTAAGACTTGTGGACTTCAACTCCCAGAATTCTTCCTCCAGTTGTGTTGGCTCAGGAACTCTGGCATTGAAGTGTGCAAGTCTTAAAGCTGTCAAGTTATAAGACCCTTGCACCCTAACCCTTTAGAAAAAAAAAACCCAGGGGTGTTCCAACTTGACAGCTTTAAGACTTGTGGACTTCAACTCCCAGAAATCCTCCTCTCGCTCTTCATCTTGATGATGTGCAGACGGGCGCAGGGAGGGAGCTGGAACCGGTTCTGAATGGCACGGTAGATTTGTGGAACCTCTTCTATAGACGAGGATAGAACGGTCAGGAACCCACCCCTGTTCTGGAGCCCGGGGAGGGCGAAAAATGGACCTACTGGGCCCACTGCGAACGGACCATTCCCAGCCTCCAGAGGGAACTTTGGGGGGACGGGGTGGGGCTGTTTTCACCCTCCCCAGGCTCCAAGAAAGCTGTTTGTGCAGCAGTGTGTGTGTGCATGTGTCACACGCACATGTGCAGGGGGCATAGCGCGGGGGGCATTAAATTATGGGGTCGACACTCGACCGAGCGCAATAGCGTGCATTTGTGTGCTTTTGGCACCCGAGGAGAAAAAGGTTCCTCATCACTGACCTAGGCTACGTCACTGACCTGCCCTAGGATCTCCTGCTCGAGCAGGGGACTAGACTAGAATACCTCCAAGGTCCCTTCCAGCTCATTCTATTCTATACTCTTTAATTGGTCTAGGAGGCACAATGAGCACCAAAACAACGAGTACCAAATAATTCTTTCCTAAAAGGAACAATGTAAATAAAGTTAATGCGTTCCTGAACCAAAGACGATCCTCAGTTTTAAGGCACTACATAAAAAGATAGGGTTATATATCATTACTTTACAGGAGAAATAAACATAAACATTAATATATACAATACAATACAATACAATACAATACAATACAATACAATACAATACAATACAATACAATACAATACAATACAATACAATACAATACAACACAACACAATACAATATAATAGCCGAGTTGGAAGGGACCTTGGAGGTCTTCTAGTCCAACCCCCTGCCTAGGCAGGAAACCCTATACCGTTTCAGACAGATGGCTATCCAACATCTTCTTAAACTTCTGGAGGCAACTTCTGTTCCACTCATTAATTGTTCTAACTGTCAGGAAAGTTCTCCTCAGTTCTAAGTTGCTTCTCTCCTTGATTAGTTTCCACCCATTGCTTCTTGTTCTACCCTCAGGTGCCTTGGAGAATGGTTTGACTCCCTCTTCTTTGTGGCAACCTCTGAGATATTGGAAGACTGCTATCATGTCTCCCCTAGTCCTTCTTTCTCTTAAGCTAAACATACCCAGTTCCTGCAACCGTTCTTCATATGTTTTAGTCTCCAGTCCCCTAATCATCTTTGTTGCTCTTCTCTGCACTCTTTCTAGAGTCTCCACATCTTTTTTATATCGTGGCGACCAGTATATTGTGACCTTATATGCTTAGATTAAATAAAATAAAAACTGTAGTGATGAAAAAAAGGTGCAAAAATAACACAAACTAACCACAGAAGCTAAGACTGCAAGTGGATATGCTCAGGGCAAGAGTATGATTGATGTGTCACCCTTTGTTATGGCTGGAACGGGTAGTAGAGTCACAAGGCAACTGGCACCGACAAGTTTTGGCTTCCACATTGAGTACCAAACAACGACAAGTACAGGGGCAAAATGTTCTCCTCAAAATGAGTTGTATACCAAATTTGATGCGTTTCAAAGCAGTTGAGCATCAATGGACCCCTGTAGAAGAGAATATTTATAGCTCAGGGTTGAACTGTGGGGGTCTCTGAGCTTGATTGTTTTCTTGCAGAAGTTTCATTACCAAACTAGGTAACATCATCAGTGTAGCGGTTTGGTAGTGAAATGTCTGCAAGAAAACAATCAAGCTCAGCGAGCACCAAGAATCCCACAGGCTGTTGTTCATGGCTAAATCCTCAACATGCTAGACCAGTGATGGCAAACCTATGGCACGTGTGCCACAGGTGGCACACAGAGCCATTTGTCAGGGCACGCGAAGTGCATGCGCGCGCTGGCCAGCTGAGTTCACCCTTTTTAAAAGCCATTTTTTACCCTCCCCAGGCTCCAGAGGCTTTATAGGAGCCTGGGGAGGATGAAAACAGCCCCCCACCCCCTCTGAGGCCCTCCGGAGGCTTCATGAGCTTCCGTGAAGCCTCCGGAGCGCAAAAAACCGGCCCTACGGGCAAACCTAATCAAGGAGAGAAGCAACTTAGAACTGAGGAGAAACTTCCTGACAGTCAGAACAACTAATCAGTGGAACAGAAGTTGCCTCCAGAAGTTGTGAATGCCCCAACACTGGAAGTCTTTAAGAAGATGTTGGATAGCTATTTGTCTGAAACGGTATAGGGTTTCCTGCCTAGGCAGGGGGTTGGACTAGAAGACCTCCAAGGTCCCTTCTAACTCTACTATTGTATTGTAAACCGGAAGTTCGAGAACGGATTTCCGGTTTGCTCAGAGGGTCGTTTTGACTGCTCCGGAGGCTTCAGGGAAGCCTCCTGATGGTCCCTGAAGCCTCCGGAGGGCGTCCGGGGGGGGGGGGGGCGGGGGGAGGCTGTTTTCGCCCTCCCCAGGCTCCTATAAAGCCTCTGGAGCCTGGGGAGGGCGAAAAAAGCATGTAAAAATGGGGGGGAGCACCTGTACTGCACACATGCATACTGGGGGGGTTACACATTGCATTATGGGTGTGGCACCCGCACACGACCCCCCCTGAGCTCCCCCCACTTATGGCACACGAGCCAAAAAAGGTTTGCCATCGCTGGGTTAGACAGTTCCTGGAAGCCTGGCACTCAGACAAATCAGCCATCAGAGGGCACATAGAGATAAACAACGTTTACACGTCATTCAAAAGAGACAGTCAGAAAGCTAAAAAGAAATGAAAATGACTACAACAGCTCCTTGCCGGCAATCAACATCAAGATGAGCAGAGATTAATGCCAAGATTAAGACTAGATGAACAATTGAATAGTGAACCATATCCCAATCAAGGAACTATCAACTCAGTCAAAAATTAAACACTAAACAACAGCCTAATCAAGGAACCACCAAGAACTCTTTCACTAACACTGACAGGACAAGCCACTAGATAGAATGAGAGCAAACCCCACTTCCTTCTAGCAGTGATGATGTTACCTGGTTTGGTAATGAAATGTCTACGAGAAAACAAGCAAGCTCAGAGTGCCAAAATTCGGTGATACAAACTTTAAATGACTAATGCAACCACTTGGTTTTAAATTGATCTGCTTTTAAGCCTGTCACACGAGCACAAACCAGCTATGGAAACCATATAACATAGGATTAGTAAGGTTGCAAGGAGCCCTAGAGATCTTCTAGTCCAACCCCCTGCTGAAGCAGGAAGTCCTAAACCATTCTAGATAAAGGGCTGTCCAATGTCTTTTTGAACATCTCCAGTAATGGAGCACTCATAACTTCTGGAGGAAAGTTGTTCCACTGGTTAATTATTCTAACTGTCAGGAAATTTCTCCTGAGTTATTAGGTTGTTTCTCTCCTTGATTAGTTTCCATCCATTGCTTCTTATACTGCCTTCGGGTGCTTTGGAGAATCGGTTGACCCTCTCTTCTCTGTGGCAGCCCCTCAAGTATTAGAAGATATCACATCTAGTTCTTCTCTTTATTAGACCAAGAACAGTGGTGGTGGGCTGCAGCCGGTTTGGAGTGGTTCGGGAGAATTGGTAGTTTCGGTGAGCAGTTGGCCTCACCCACCTGCCCCTGTCCTGTCCTATATTTCTGTGTTTTTCAGTTCAGCTGATTCGTGCGGCATAGTGCATTGCCACGCCTCAGCTGTTTTACTCACCGGCACTACGGTAGGAGGTAAGTTACAGAGCTTAAAAAGGGTGCTTTTTGAATGCTGTATGCGGGCCCAAAGCGCATGCTCACCGAACCAAGTCAACTCACTAAGCAAACTTGCTTAAATGGCTGGTTGCTTTAACCCCTGGCTCCTTACTAGCACAACTAACTTGTATTTGGCTCTCTTACAAGCCATCATAAAGGGATGCGGTGGGTCAGTGGCTAAGATGCTATGTTTGTTGATCAGAAAGGTCGGCAGTTTGGCAGTTCGAATCCCTAGTGCTGCCTATCGGAGTGAGCTCCCTGTGACTTGTCCCAGATTCTGCCAACCTAGCAGTTCGAAAGCACGTAAAAATGCAAGTAGAAAAATAAGAACCACCTTTGTTGGGAAGGGAACAGCGTTCCGTGCGCCTTTGGCGTTTAGTTATGCCGACCACATGACCACGGAGACGTCTTCGGACAGCGCTGGCTCTTCGTCTTTGAAACGGAGATGAGCACCGCCCCCTAGAGTTGGGAACGACTAGCACATGTGTGCGAGGGGAACCTTTACCTTTACCTTACAAGCCGTCGTAAGAACCCCGTCTCCCTTCATGCTGTAACTTTAGGCCCAGCTTTGTTACAAGGAAGAGCCTAAATGCGACCAAAGGCTCCACAAATTATAAGTCGGTCTGTTTTCAAGCAAAGCGCAAGGCATCCTTCCCCAATGATTTGCTCAAGATTACTTTTGAAGAAGCTGATTTATAATGCAAATGGATTCCCATCTTCGAAAGAACAAAGAGGGGCATAAGCCTGGGAGAACTTGTTCTGAACAGAGACAATAAAATAGCATGAAATAATAATAATAATAAAAAAACCAAAACAAAAACAGTGGTACCAACCCGTGGCAATCGGCAATTAATGATCCAAAAGACATTTTCCCCGAGTATGAAGAATTCAGAGAATCCACCAAGGATGTAGAGCTCCCCTTGAAGGAAATTATTCACCACCTTATACATATCCAGAAAGTGTCACCAATCACCCTGTTTATCTGGGAAACAAACGGCTGTTTCCCTCCTCCGACATTTCTCTCTCGTCTGTCAGCATGATTCTTCTTTTATTTTTCCCCAGCTGAAAAACTCTGAAGGGAAGGGAAGAGCCTCTCAAGGAAGACAAAACCGAAAGATATGATCTTCAACCAGTCTGCTGTAGGAAGCCAGCACCCTCTCCGAGAAAAATGAAACACTTTAGGAAAATATTAAAGGGGCAGAATATTTCCCCAAAAAGGGAGGCAGAAAGTCATCCTGCCCCACCTTGGTCAATGGGCCATTAAGGCCCGAGCCAGTCTGTTCTACATAACAAAGATCTGCCTCCTTCAGGCAGAGCCATAATAGGAATCCCAAAGCCCTTTCATTACATCATCACCCAGTAAGAGTCAACCAAGCCCAGGACTCAGAACAGCCTACAGTTGTCCCTGCATGGCCCCATGGGAGTCTGACAACCAATCAGAACACAAGCTCAAATTCAAAAGCCCAGAGAGGGCATAAAACTGAGGCATTCTCAGCATCTCTTCCCTTTTTTTCTTCTTTATTCAACATCTTCAAGGAATGTGGTCCTGTCCACCATTAAAACCATCTTTCCAAGCAGCCACCATGTTTCCAGTGTCTCTCCTCCCCACCACTTGGAACTGAACCCAGGTGGACATTTCTTTCAACATTGCCTTGGCTCAAGGACATAGCTGGGATTTTGCAGCCGGAGGCCAACGCCAGGAAACCGAGCCAGGAAATTATTATTTGAAGTGGGAGTTCTTTGGACCTTTTCTTTCCAAAAGTGCATGGCTGTAAAAAAAATAAATAAATAAAAAATCCAGCCAGACTGGTTTAGTGACTAGGATCGTATAGAAGAGAATATTTGTAGATCAGAGTTGAATGGTGAGGTCGTTGTTGTTTTCTGAGCTTGGTGGTTTTCTTGCAGAAAACGAATTATGCAGCTAGGTAACATCATCAGTGCTAGAAGGGAGTGAGGTTTGCAGAATGGAGGAGGAGGAGGAGGAGGAGGAGGGAGAAGGAGGAGAAGAAGAAGAGGAGGAGGAGGAGGTGGTGATGGTGGTGGAGGAGAAGGAGGAGGAGGAGGGGGAGGAGGAGAAAGAGGAGGAGGAGAAGGATGGCGACTGTGGGATCCTTGATACTCTCTGATCTTGATGGTTTTCTTATAGACATTTTATTACCCACCTAGGTAACATCATCAGTGCTAGAAGGGAGTGAGGTTTGTAGAATGGAGGAGGAGGGGGGGAGAAGAAGGAGAAGGCGAAGAAGAAGAAGGCGAAGAAGAAGAAGAAGAAGAAGAAGAAGAAGAAGAAGAAGAAGAAGAAGAAGAAGAAGAAGAGGAGGAGGAGGAGGAGGAGGAGGAGGAGGAGGAGGAGGAGGAGGAGGAGGAGGAGGGGGAGGAGGAGAAAGAGGAGGAGGAGGAGGAGGAGGAGGATGGCGACTGTGGGATCCTTGATACTCTCTGATCTTGATGGTTTTCTTGTAGACATTTTATTACCCAACTAGGCAACATCATCAGTGCTAGAAGGGAGTGGGGTTTGAAGAATGTGTGATGATGATGATCTGGGCTTACATTGGAATGAATGCAAGATGGCAGCCAAGGATGTCTGAAAATGGACTTTCTGATGCTGTCTAATGGCCATTTAGATCTTTGCAGCTCAAGAGAGTAAATCTATTCAGAACGTTGTAGTAGATGAGTGTCTGCAGCACTGGAAGAAAGTGACTTATGACTGGTCCTCACAGTTATGACTGTTGCAGCAGCCATATGGCCACATGTTCAAAATTCAGGCACTTGGCAACTGGCATGTATTTATGACAATTTCAGTGTCCTTGGAACATGTGATCACCATTTTCAACATCCCAGATGGCTTCCAACAAATACAGTCAATGTGTGTGTGTGTGTGTGTGTGTGTGTGTTTCTGATTTGTTTAATGACCACACGATCCACTCAGCGACAGCAATGATTCACTTAACAACCATGGCAAAACAAGTTCATAAATTAGGTGGGATTCCCCAAACAACCACCTTGCTTCACAAAAGAAATTCTGGTTCCAGTGTGCGGCCATTCGAGGACTAATTGTGGCTGTAATTTGAGGACCGATTGTGGCCGCACTTTGAGGACTACCTGCAACGTTTTTGAGGCCACGGCGGCCATTTTGTCAACGGCTACTTCAGACCCCACAAACTGCTTTTGTCCTGTGAGGATCTGCATGAATTAATGGGGAAATGGTCTTCCCTCCTTTACAGAACAGCAGAGATCTTAGGGAGACGGTGGCAGGGAGGGCAAAAATGGAAAAATAAAACAAAAAGAGAGAAAGAGAGAAAATGGAGAAAAGAAGAAAGTGTGGCAGCCATTTGCTAAGCGCTCCATTAAGAAAACTCCCTTCTTTCCCCCTTTCCCCAGATTCTTGAAGAGAAAAAGAGCTACCGTAGCCCTGTGAGGTTGACATATGAAGGTAATGAGTCTTGACATATGAAGATGCCGCCAAACCGAAAGCTACATCCTATTTAGCTTTTAATTTGGATGCTCATAGCGTGGGCTCCTAAGCCCTCCCCTCTTTCATCAGGCCATTTAAAATGGTTCTGACTGATAGGAAATGACCTGAGCTGGAACTGCATTACTTATGAACTTGACTTGAATAGCATCTCTTCCCCTTAAGCGGACGCTTCCGGGAATTCAACCAGGCATTCGGAGCTGAAAAACACATTTGCCAGCGGCCCTATGGAAAAGAGAGAGAGAGAGAGAGAGAGAGAGAGAGAGAGAGAGAGAGAGAGAGAGAGAGAGAGAGAGAGAGAGAGGAAAAAACTATCTTCATTTCTACTTGGGTTGGAAGGGGGAAAACAGAGACTGCGATGAATCAAGGTGTACCTGAGGTTAAAATAGACTTCCGATGGGACAACTGTCTAGTGAAGAGAAGGTCCAGGAGAGACATGGTAGCAGTCTTCCAATATTTGAGAGGCTGCCACAGAGAGGAGGGGGTCAAGCTATTTCCCAAGGCACCTGAAGGCCAGACAAGGAGGAATGGATGGAAACTGAACCAGGAGAGATTCAACCTGGAAATAAGGAGAAACTTTCTGACAGTGAGAACAATCAACCAACTGTTATGACCGAGGTTTCCCAAGAGCATGAAGCAAACTCCTTGTCTTGACAAAAAAAAAAAACCTTTTATTAATTGACTGTGAAGTCTTCTCATTCACATCCAGCAAAGTCTTTCAAGGGAGGATTTACAGTCACAGACCTTATCTGGCTTGGAGAGCTGACAGGCCGATATCTGCAAAACTTGGCAAGGAGTCCCGGAGAGTCACAAATCAATTAAGCGAACTAATTGTCTCCTGCAAACTCCACTCCCCTTTCGCTCCTCTTTTATTTCCTCTGGGAGGGGTCGTTCATCGTCCACCTGTGGCCTTACTCCCAAGTCTACCCCTGTTCTTTAGCTGTTCCCTTTGTCTGGCAACTGCGCATGCGCACACTGGGAACAGGCTCAAGCTGTTCTTCTGCCCCACTGATGTCTGACTCTGAAGGCAGCTGATAGCTGTCAGACGGCTCTGGTCCCCTCTCTGCCTCTGACACAGAGCCTTCCCCAGATTCCAGGACTGGCCCATATTCCTCCCCAATCTCCTCACTGTCCGATTCTGCTGCCAGCTCCACTGGCGGGCCACAACACCAACGGAACAGAAGTTGCCTTCAGAAGTTGTGGGAGCTTCATCACCGGAGGCTTTCAAGAAGAGCCTGGACTGCCATCTTTCAGAAATGATGTAGGGTCCCCTGCTTGGGTGGGGAGGTGGGACTAGATGACCTACAAAGTCCCTTCCAACTCGGTTAATCTGTAAACCATTCGATTAGCTTCATAAGTTACAATGGCCATTTAAAAAGTGATTGAAGTGACCTGGTGACATTGACAAGTTTAAACATTTTTATGCAGTTGTAAGATAGAATAAGATGCAAAACACAAAAGTAAATAGGGAAATGGTGGAGAGGAAGAGGGGGAAGAGACGTGAGGAAGAGTAAGAAAAAAAAAGAAAAAAAAACATTGACTTCCGACTCTCTGTTGCAGTAAAAAAAAGAGTTATGATTTGTCATATTTACGACCGTCGTGGCATTCCGTATGGGCTCGTGATCAAAATTTAGCCGCTTGGCAATTGGTTCATATTTATGACCGTTGCAGTGTCCTGGGGTCATGGGATCACCTGTTGTGACCTTCTGACAAGCAAAGTCAAGGGGGAAGCCAGATTCACTTAACAACCGTGTTGCTAGCAATAGCAACAGCACTTAGACTTATATGCCACTTCACAGTTCTTTTACAGCCCTCTCTAAACGGTTTACAGCGTCAGCCTCTTGCCCCCAACAATCTGGGTCTTCATTTTACCGACCTCGGAAGGATGGAAGGCTGAGTCATCCTTGAGGATCGAACTCCTGACTGTGGGCAGAGTTAGCCTGCAATAGCACTAAGACTTATGTACCGCTTCACAGTGCTTTACAGCCCTTTCTAAGTGGTTTACAAGGTCAGCCTCTTGCCCCCAACAATCTGGGTCCTCATTTTACCAACCTCGGAAGGATGGAAACCCGAGTCAACCTTGAGTTGGCCAGAACTGAACTCTTGACAGAGGGCAGAGTCAACCTGCAATACTGCTTCTAACCACTGCTCCACACAACTCTTAACAGCTGCAGTGGCTCACTTAACAACTGTGACAAGAAAAGTTGTGAAATGAGGCCAAATTCACTTAATAACTGTCTCAGTTAGCATTAGCTGAGGGACCAAAGAAATTATTTCTGCAACAGTTCCTCAGGTCCCCTTCAAGTTTGCCTTTATTTCTTCTCAGTTCAGCCTGAATGCCTTAGAAGAAATTGTAAAATTAATTACTTCCAGGGAACAAGGAAATAGATGCTGGGGTCGGCATTTCCAGCTTTGTATTCTGACTTGAAGTAACTTCGGGTTCTCTTCTTTGATCATTCATTCATCCACTCACTCACTCACTCATTCATTCATCCATTCACTCACTCATTCATTCAATCACTCACTCACTCATTCACTCACTCAAATCATTCATTCATTCATTCATTCATTCACTCACTCAAATCATTCATTCATTCATCCACTCACTCATCACTCACTCACTCATTCACTCACTCATTCAAATCATTAATTCATCAATTCACTCAACATTCATTCATTTACTCACTCACTCACTCACTCACTCATTCATTCATTCACTCACTCACTCACTCAAATATTCATTCACTCAAATCATTCATTCATTCATTCACTCAAATCATTCATTCATTCACTCACTCAAATCATTCATTCATTCATGCATTCATCTTATTGTCCATCAGCTGCTCAGAAACAGAGCAAATTACAAGAGATCCAAATACTGAGTACAGGTAGTGTTTGACTTACAACTGGTTGTTTAGTGACCATTCTAAGTTACGAGTGGATCCCACAAACGTATGATCCAGTTTTGAAGTCAGATTCACTTAACAACCATGTTACTGACTTAACAACTGCAGGGATTCACTTAACAACTGTGGCGAGAAAGGTCTTAAAATGGGACAAGACCAGGGGTGGGATCCTACGGGTTTAACAACCAGTTCGTTGAGTGCGTGCTTTGTGGGTGCTCATTTGCTTCGCTTGCTCGCGCACCTGGTGTACCTGCTGCCTGCTGCGCATGCGTGCACAGTTTACAGAAAACTCACCTTCCACATTACTGCTGGCGAGGAAAAAAAATGAGATGCGGCAACCCATTCTGCTGCTCTGATCAGCTGGGCTTCGGAAAAGGGAATATGGGTGAGTATAGCGCAAGGGCGGGCAGGCAAGCGCACTTCAAAGTCAGAGCAAACCGGTTTGCTCCCAGCTGATAGTAGGAGCTGCTGGTTCGCCCGAACCAGTCTGAACCAGTAGAATCCCACCCCTGGCGAAACTCACTTAACAACTGCCTGGCTTAGCAATGGAAATGTTGGGCTCAGTTGGTTGTAAGTTGAGGACTACCTGTATGCAGAAAAAAATAAAAAAGAAAAAAAGAAAAAAAATAAAATAAAATAATAAGATTGAAATAATAAAATTGAAATAATAAAACAAAATAATAAATAATAAAATAAAATAATAAATAATAAATAATAAAATAAAATGATAAAATGATAAAATGATAAAATGATAAAATGATAAAATGATAAAATGATAAAATGATAAAATGATAAAATGATAAAATAAAATATAAAATAAAATAATAAAATAAAATAATAAAATAAAAAATAGAAAATAATAAATAATAAAATAAAATGATAAAATAATAAAATGATAAAATGATGATAAAATGATAAAATGATAAAATGATAAAATGATAAAATGATAAAATGATAAAATGATAAAATGATAAAATGATAAAATGATAAAATGATAAAATGATAAAATGATGAAATAAAATAATAAAATAAAATGATAAAATGATAAAATGATAAAATGATAAAATGATAAAATGATAAAATGATAAAATGATAAAATGATAAAATGATAAAATGATAAAATGATAAAATGATAAAATGATAAAATAAAATAATAAAATAAAATAAAATAATGAAATAAAATAATGAAATAAAATAAAAATAAAATAATAAAATAAAATAAAAATGAAATAATGAAATAAAATAAAATGATAAAATGATAAAATGATATAAAATGATAAAATGATAAAATGATAAAATGATAAAATGATAAAATGATAAAATGATAAAATGATAAAATGATAAAATGATAAAATGATAAAATGAAATAAAATAAAATAATGAAATAAAATAATAAAATAAAATAATAAAATAAAATAAAAATAAAATAATAAAATAAAATAAAATAATAAAATAAAAATAAAATAATAAAATAATAAAATAAAAATAAAATAATAAAATGATAAAATAAAATACACATCATAACATAGCGTAACGTAACATAACATTATAACGTAACATAATATCATGACGTAACGTAACATAATGTAACATAACATCACAACATAACATCAGAACATAACATCAACACCACACCACAACACAACATATCAAAAATAAAATCATAACGTAACATCACATCACAGTACAACACACCACAAGATAACATAACATCCTAACGTAACATAACATAAGTATAATCTTTCTTGTCATTGTACTTAAATACAACCAAATTGGTTTTAATCTCACTGGTGCAAAATTATAACAGAAACAGAAACAAAAAAAGAAAGAAAAAGGAAAAAAAAAACTAGCGTGTGCATGGAGTGATTGTGGTTGTATTTAAAAGACTCACAGCCCAAGGATAGAAACTACTGTATCTTTAAACCTATTTGTTCGGCTGTAAATAACATTACAACATAACACAGCATCAAAACAGAACATCAGAACATAACACAGCATTAGAACATAACATCAGAACACAACACCGCACCGCACCACAACATAACACATCAAACATAACATAACGTAACATAACATCCCATCCCAACACAACATAACCTAACATCGTAACGTAATGCAATGTAACATCACAACAAAAATATAACATCACCACACCATACTACACCACACCACACCACAAGATAACATCGTAATGTAACATCACAACACAGCATAACGTAACTTCACAACAACAGAACACAACACAAGACAACATAACAATAACATGAGGCAGGCCTGTCCCCCACGGCTGGGCTCTGAGGAGTTTGGAGAGCCCTTTTCCGCTTCCCGGCCTCCGCTATTCATCCTTCCCCTTCAGCCTGGAGGTGGGCAAGCATGTCATAAAAGCCGCCTTATCGCCATCCCAGGCTCCACTGGGTTTATTTATTTATTTTATTCCTTAAATTGATACTTGGCTCCCAGTAGACGCGAGGAAACCTTATCTGCCATCTCTTCGGTAATGGCATGCCCTCTATGTAGAATGAAATAGAGTTTAAATGAATCCTGTAAGGAACCCTTGACAGACCGTTTAACAAGATGTCCAACAGCCCATTTCCTGCCCGCTTCCTCTCCCCTTAATCCTTTTATGCGGAGGCAGATGCAGGAGGAAGCACGGGGGGAAATTGAGGCCTCCGAAATGCACACACGCACCCATGTGGAGTATGGGGCATGATCGGGGATGGTATTCAGCCGGTTTGGATCGGTTCAGGCGAACCAGTAGGGGGGACCTGTTAGTGGGCCTGCCCACCCAATCACCCATCCCAGCGCTATGCTGTCCTATTGAGCCACGTTTTCTAAGCCATGCGCATGCGTGCAAGCCAGTGGTGGGATTCAAAAAAATTTACCGCTACTTTCTGTGGGCATATCTTGGTGGGCATGGCAGGGATAGGATAATGTAAAATCTCCATTTCCTTCCCACTTCAGGAAAAGGATAATGCAAAATCCCCATTCCCTTCCCACTCCAGGGAAAGGATACTGCAAAATCTCCATTTCCTCCCCACTGCAGGGGAAGGATACTGCAAAATCTCCATTCCCTCCCCACTCCAGGGAAAGGATACTGCAAAATCCCCACTCCCTTCCCACTTCAGGGAAAGGATACTGCAAAATCTCCATTCCCTTCCCACTTCAGGGAAAGGATACTGCAAAATCTCCATTCCCTTCCCACTTCAGGGAAAGGATGCTGCAAAATCTGCATTCCCTCCCCACTCCAGGGAAAGCATACTGCAAAATCTCCAATCCCTCCCCACTCCAGGAAAAGGATACTGCAAAATCCCCACTCCCTTCCCACTTCAGGGAAAGGATACTGCAAAATATGCATTCTCTCCCCACCCCAGGGGAAGGATACTGCAAAATCTCCATTTCCTCTCCACTCCAGGGGAAGGATACTGCAAAATCTCCATTCCTTCCTCACTTCAGGGGAAGGATACTGCAAAATCTCCATTCTCTCCCCACTCCAGGGAAAGGATACTGCAAAATCCCCATTCCCTTCCCACTTCAGGGAAAGGATACTGCAAAATCTCCATTCCCTTCCCACTTCAGGGAAAGGATACTACAAAATCTGCATTCTCTCCCCACCCCAGGGGAAGGATACTGCAAAATCTCCATTTCCTCTCCACTCCAGGGGAAGGATACTGCAAAATCTCCATTCCTTCCTCACTTCAGGGGAAGGATACTGCAAAATCCCCATTCCCTCCCCACTCCAGGAGAAGGATACTGCTAAATCTCCATTCTCTCCCCACTCCAGGGAAAGGATACTGCAAAATCTCAATTCCTTCCTCACTTCAGGGGAAGGATACTGCAAAATCTCCATTCTCTCCCCACTCCAGGGGAAGGATACTGCAAAATCCCCATTTCCTCCCGATCAGCTGAGATTCGGGAGGCAGAGAATAGATGGGGTCGGGGCCAATCAGAGGTGGTATTTGCTGGTTCTCCAAACTACTCAAAATCTCCGGTACCGGTTCTCCAGAACTGGTCAGAACCTGCTGAATACCACCTCCGGTGCAAGCCACTCACATTTTTGGTGTGCAGTGAACCGGTGGTAAAATGATGTGAAACCCACCTCTGGCCATGATGGTTTAAATCAGGGATCTCCAACCTTGGCAACTTTAAGCCTGGCAGACTTCAACTCCCAGAATCCCCCTAACAGCTTTGCTTGTGATCCCCAGAACAAACGGGGGATGTAGGACACATTATTCAACAATATTGCGCTGAAAACATTCAGCTTTCCTATGGGCTCATCTACTGTATCTATCTGTCTCTGTTTCTCTTCCTTCTCTCTCTCTTTCTCTCTTTGCACCATCTCTCTTTCTCTTCTTCTCCCTCTCTTCCTCTGTCTCTCTTCCCCTTCTCTCTTTCTCTTCCTCTCTCTTCCCTGTCTCTATCTCTTCCTCTCTTCCTCTGTCTGTCTTTCTGTCTTTCTCTTCCCCTCTTTGTTCTTCTCTCTCTCTCCTCTTTCTCTCTCCCTCTCCCTCTCTTCCTCCCCCCTCTGTCTGCCTTCTCTTCACCTACCTCTCTTCCACTTCCTCTATCTTCCCCCTCTTTCTTCCTTTCTCTTCCTCCCTCCCTCTTTCTGACACATGCACACACACACACACACACACACACACGGAGCAAACAGTCAATAAATGTTTATCAAAAAACAGGAGGGTCTTGGAAAAAACAGTGACTTACTGCTCATCCCAGCCGCAGCTCAACACTTTAAGTGTTGAATTCAGGGAGACATTTAACTGAACTGTAAGCAACCTGCTTTGATGGCCAGCTATGATGTGGTGCATTAAATCTGGAAAGGCTGTTTTCCTGTAGTTGTTGTTGCTATTTTTTTTTTTAAGGGGGAAAAATGATCCAATACAGAGGAAAAGCTGGAGTGATTAAAATTCCTGTGTTCTCATCACACCTTGTAAATGAAATTGTCCTTCTTGGCATAGAGTTATGAGAACGGAGCACCGTAAAGATAAAACTGTGACTATCACCGGAAGGGGAAGGAAAATATAAAATCCTAATAAGAAATTCAACATTGAGGTAATAACTAATTCAACATTGAGGTAACAAAGAGGGGAAAAACTGGGCTTATTCTAAATAATGGAAGCTTGAAAAAGACAGTGAGAGAAAACTGAAGTGGAGGTGGGGGGGTCTTGCATTTCTGATCTTACTGGGATATCCTTATTTGTTTTTAGCTTTTTTAAAATCCCACCTTTATTTTTTTTTAAGTAACTCAAGGTGGCAAACATATCTAACACTCCTTCCTCCTTTAATTTTCCTCACAACAACAGGTGGGGTGAGGTGGATTGGGATGAGACAGAGGTGCTGGCCCAAAGTCACTCAGCTGGCTTTCATGCCTAAAACGGGACTAGAACTCACAATCTCCTGGTGATTGGCCCAAAGTCACCGAGCTGGCTTTCATACCTAATGTGGGACTAGAACTCACAGTCTCCTGGTGATTGGCCCCAGTCACCCAGTTGGCTTTCATGGCCTAAGGCGGGACTAGAACTCACAGTCTCCTGGTGATTGGCCCCAGTCACCCAGCTGGCTTTCATGCCTAAGGCAGGACTAGAACTCACAATCTCCTGGTGACTGGCCCAAAGTCACCCAGCTGGCTTTCATACCTACTGTGGGACTAGAACTCACAGTCTCCTGGTGATTGGTCCCACGTCACCCAGGTAGCTTTCATGCCTAAGGTGGGACTAGAACTCACAGTCACTCAACCAATTTCTTAAGCCTAAAGTGGGACTAGAACGCTCAGTCTCCTGCTGAACTGTGCCAAACTTAGAACACTTAATCAGTGGAACAACTTTGCATGCAGAAGTTATGGGTGTCCTCTAGTCCAACCCCTTGCTCAAGCAAAAGACCCTATACCAGAGATGGTATACAGCAGGTTTTGACCAGTTCTGGAGAACCGGTAGCGGAAATTCTGTGTAGTTCAGAGAACCGGTAAATACCACCACTGGCTGGCCCTGCATCCATCTATCCTCTGCCTCCCGAGTCCCAGCTGATCAGGAGGGAATGGAGATTTTACAGTATCCTTCCCCTGCCACGCCCACCAATCTACGCCCACAGAACCGGTTGTACAAATTTTTGAATCCCACCACTGCCTTATATCATATCGGACAAGTGGTTGTCCAATCTCTTCTTAAAAACCTCCAGCGATGGAGCACTCACAACTTGTGGGAGGCAAGTCGTTCCACTGATCGCTCTGCCTGGAAATTTTTCCTTCATTCTAGATTGACTCCTTCTTTGAGAAGTTTCCCTCCATTGCTTCTTGTCTTGTTTTCAGATACAAAATTCATCTGAAAGAAGCTAGTTGTTTAGGGAATTGGATGAGAGAGAAGACACATCCTTCCCTGCATTAGAGAGAAGGGCCAGTTTTTCATTTCAAATCCCTCAATGTTCTCCCAAAAATCCTTCCTCTTAATTGCATGCATGTCAGGTGGAAAGTTTCCTTATTCCTGGAATGGAATAAGGCTCTACCAAGATGCAGGAAACTGAGAAGGCCTTTGATCTTTGGAAGGAAATGAAACTCTGAATTGCTTTTAGCCATTTCCACGTTTTCTCTCCTGTTACGAACTAATAGATCATCTCCATCCTTGAGTGAGCAGCTTCCAACGGGAATCCAGAGGGTTGAAGGTCCATCGGGATAAACAATTAAGTTCATCTACCTGGGTGGATTTCACTTTATTTATTTTTAATGTGATTATCGGCTTTTTTGAGAATGGCGCAATGGCGCAATGGCGCAATCAACATTTGGGGGAAAGATGCCTGCAAGATGGAATAACAACATTCTTGCAAACCCAGATGAAGGAGCAGGCCTGGTAGACTCTTTAATCTTCCTTGGTGGTGAAAGGACAGAGAACCGTTGCAGGAAAAAAAAGTGAGGTGCATGAGAGGCTCATTTAGATAGCGGGGAAAGAATGAAACTTTCAGAAATGTTGTTTGCTTGGGCATATTTATCACCAGGGAATATGTTTCTTATAGGAGAAATGCTGGAGAAGGAGGTGCTGTGTTGATGAGAAAGAGTTCACCTCTTTTTCAGAGTCTGCCTCTTTCTCTCTCTCTCTCTTTCTGTCCATCTCTCTCTCCCTCCCACCTGCGTTCACTATCCCTTTCTTCATTTGTTTCAAACGGCTGTCAAGTGAGATACTTTTTTTTTCCCTATTTGCATTCCAGCTGCAGCCGAGGTGCATTCAGCAATCGAATGCAAGAAAGCAAAAACCTGCAAGTCATTTTGTTTTGTAAAAAAAGGAATCCAGTTCCCATCACCTCTTGCCCACATGGCTGATGGGCATTGGAGTCCAGACCCCCACCCACCCCACCTTCCTGACTGACTCTTGTTGCTTCTTACTTCAACGAAGCTGCGTTCCAGAGTTAAAGAGTCAAGCTGAAATGAATGGCAAAGAGGGACTGGTAGTTCTCGATTTAAAACCATTTGTTTAGGAACTGTTCAAAGCTAACAGCACTGTAAAAAATGACTTACACCCAGTCCACATGCTTATAACCATCACAGCATCTCGACCAGGTGTCTGCTGGTTTGGCCTGGATTGGGCGAACTGGTAGTGTTAGCGGCAGGAGGCTCCGCCCTCATGTGCAGAAGTGTCATGCCTGCACGAATGAACCGGTAGTAAAAAAAAAAAAAAGGAAACTCACCACTGATCCCGACAGTTAAAACAGATTAATGGAATTGGAAGGGATCTTAGGTGTCTTCTAGTCCAACCCCTTGCTCAAGCAGGAAACCCTACACCATTCCGGACAAATGGTTATCCAACCTCTTCTTAAAAACCTTCAGTGTTGGAGCATTCACAACTTCTGGAGGCAAGTTGTTCCACTGATTCATGGTTCTCACTGTCAAGAAATTTCTCCTTATTTCAGGTTGCTTCTGTCCTTGATTCGTTTCCATCCATTGTTTTTTGTCCTGCTCTCAGGTGCTTTGGAGAATAGGTTGACCGTCTCTTCTTTGTGGCAGCCCCTGAGATATTGGAGCACTGCTGTCATGTCACCCTTAATTATTTGCTTTCATTAAACTAAAGGTAAAAGTTCCCCCTGCACATGGGTGCTGGGTTGTTCCTGACTCTAGGGGGCGGTGCTCATATCCGTTTCAAAGCCGAAGAGCCAGCGCTGTCCAAAGACGTCTCCGTGGTCATGCGGCCGGCATGACTAAATGCCAAAGACACACGGAGTGCTGTTATCTTCCCACCAAGGTGGTCCCTATTTTTCTACTCACATTTTTAATGTGCTTTCGAACTGCTAGGTTGGCAGAAGCTGGGACAAGTCACGGGAGCGCACTCCATTACACGGTGCTAGGGATTCGAACCGCTGAACTGCTGACCGTCTGATCAACAAGTTCAGCGTCTTAGCCACTGAGCCACCATGTCTCTTCATTAAACCAGACACACCAAAATCCTGCAACCGTTTATTATGTTTTAGCCTCCAGTCCCCTGATGCTCTTCGTTGCTCTTCTCTGCACTCTTTCTAGAGTCTCCACCTCTTTTTCACATTGTGGCAACCAAAACTGGATGCCGTACTCCAAGTGTGGCCTTAACCAAGGCAGTTTTGCCTGGTGTCTCTGTTAACTGGGTTTGTGAGAGCCATTAAACAGAAGGCAGTCTGGGCGAAAGGCGCAGCCTGGTGAGATCCATTTGGAAGGGAAATAATACACTTTTCTTGGCTGAGTGCTCCGTTGTCAAATATTAGTTAAATAGGGAAGGCGGTGCACAAACCTAAACACATCTATCTGTATACTATAGGGGAAGTGGTTTGTTTTTTTCAAAAAAATGTCACATACCCTTGTTGCACCTGTAAAAATGATCTATGGTCTCCTTTTTTTTTTGCATCCCTCCTCCAGCATCTTTCCAGGCTGCTTCATCAGAGAAAGAAAGAAAAAAACAGCTTTTAAAAATCCATCCCTGCAGCTCCTGTTATTTCCATCCTAACGTCTAAACAGGCTGATTTAGCCAAACCAAACCGCGAATTTGACGAGGGTCGAATTTCTACCCTTTGAAAACATAAAATAAAATCCTTTAAAAAAAATAATTACAAAAATGACTCCATCGTCATCCCTTTTGTTCCCCTGGTTTCATTGCTATTTGTTTTCCGCGGGTTGCTGTTTTGTAAAACAACAACAACAACAACCCACAACCAACAGCATCTCTACCTTGGAAAGATATATAAAAGCCGCAAATTCCTGTTCTAAGTAAGCCAGCTACAGCTTGGTGCCAAGCCGTTCCGATGAAGGACAGGTGAGGTGGGAATATCTGACTGAGAAATCAGCCCATAACAGCTATTTATATTAATGCAAAGGAGACCGGAGTTCCTCTTTTTGATATATGGTGCCACGGAATATAGTTTTATCCCCACCAGTGAGAATAAAAATGGGCCGTTCATGATGAAACATGAAAGCATCACGTGAACGAGATAAAAAGCAGAGAGTGTAATGTATGTCTCTGTTACTTATTCTCTCCAGATTTTCGCTCAAGATCTGAAGATGACAACAGAAAAATACTTATTCAAGCTAAGGCACTTCGACTTGCTGAGTCTCTCTCTCTCTCTCTCTCTTCCCCCTCTCTTTCTCTCTCTCCTTTCTCTTCTCTCCTCTCTCTCTCCCTCTCTTTCTCTTTCTCTTCTCTCATTCTCTCTCTTTCTCTTCTCTCTCTCTCTCTTCTCTCTTCCTCTTCTCTCTTCCTCTTCTCTCTTTCTCTCTCTTCTCTATTTCTCTTCTTTCTCTTCACTCTTTCTCTCTCTTCTTCTTTCTCTCTTTCTCTTCTTTTCTCTCTTCTCTCTCTTCCTCTTCCCTTTCTCTCTTTCTCTTATCTTTCTCTCTCTCTCTTTCTTTCCCCCCTCTCTCTGTCTCCTTCTCCTCTCTCCCTCCCTCCCTCTTTCTTTTTCTCCTCTCTTCTCTCTCTCTCTCTTCTCTCTCCTTCTTGCGCTCTTTTCTCTTCTCTCTCTTCTCTCTCTTCTCTCTCTTCTCTCTCTCTTCCTCTCTCTCTCTTCCCCTCCCCCTCCACCTTCAAATAAAAATGATTTTATTTCAGGGATAGGAGATAGTCATAAGGATTTGAGATCTTGGATGTAGAATAACAGGGATGGAAATGGCCTTTGAGGTCTTCTAGTCCAACCCCCCTGTCCAAACAGGAGATATTATGGCCAATCTGGGCAAATGGCTGTCCAGTCTCTCCTTAAAAACCTGCAGTGACTTCTTAAAGTCACCAAGATTGAGAAACACCGTCCTAACCTGTGACTTTTGCGACTTTTGCCCAGAAGATGTTTTGTAATTACAGTAATTAAAGAGCTGGACTAAAAACCAGGAGACGGTAAATTCTAGTCCCACTTTAGGCATAAAAGCTGACTTGGTGACTTTGAGCCAATCACCAGGAGAGTGTGAGTTCTAGTCCTGCCTTAGACATGAAAGATAGCTGGGTGACTTTGGGCCAATCACTAGGAGATGGTGACTTCTAGTGCCACCGTATGTCTGGGTGACTTTGAGCCAATCACCAGGAAATTGTGAGTTCTAATCCTGACTTAGACTGAAAAGTAGCTGGGTGACTTTGGGGCCAATCACTAGGAGATGGTGAGTTCTAGTTCCACCTTATGTCTGGGTGACTTTGGGGCCAATCACCAGGAGATTGTGAGTTCTAATCCTGTCTTAGACATGAAAGGTAGCTGGATGACTTGGGGCCTATCACTAGGAGATGGTGAGTTCTAGTTCCACCTTAGATCTGGGTGACTTTGAGCCAATCACCAGGAAATTGCGAGTTCTAGTCCTGCCTTAGGAATGAAAGCTGACTGGGTGACTTTGGGTCAGTCATTCTATCTCAGTCCAACCCACCTCACACGGTTGTGGGAAAAAGGGGAGGTATGTTCACTGCCTTGAGTTATATATGAAAAAAATGTTCATCAGAGAAAGAATCAACCTGTTTGTCACTGAGGACAGGTATTCTATCAGTCACCAAGCACACTCTTCTCTTTCATGTCCTTTCCTTTTAAAGTAATGGAAACCGGTAGCCACTGAGGGATCCTGTATTTTTTCACCCTACCATTTTCCTCTCAACCTGCAATTTAGCGTGTTTGGGCAAAGCATCCTTTTGCTATATCGAACCAGAAAATGAATCCAAGCCACAGAATCAATTCCTCATTGATCAAAGATGAGATATGTCTGGCACGCCGCATTTGAAGAGCAGTTCTGAAGACGGTTCTGCATTTCCTTACAGGTAGTCCTCGACTTATGACCACAACAGCCCAGGGGTGAAATTCAGCAGGGCTGACAGGTTCTGGAGAACTGGTACTGGTACCGAGTCTCTTTTGAGAGAGGGGCGGTCTAGAAATCCAATAAAGTTAAAGTTAAGTTAAGTTAATTTTGAATAGTTCAGAGAACCGGGGAAATACCACCTCTGGCTGGCCGCGCCCCCATCTATTCTCTGCCTCCCAAGTCCCAACTGATAGGGAGGAAATGGGGATTTTGCAGTAACCTTCCCCTGCCATGCCCACCAAGCCACGCCCACAGAACTGGTAGTAAAAAAAAATTGAATTTCACATTGCAACAGCCCCCAAAATTTCTGTTGCTAAGTGAGATGGTTGTGTTGTGGCCTGCCAGCAGAGCTGGCAGAAGATTCAGACAGTGAGGAGGTTGGGGAGAAACATGGGCCAGTCCTGGAGTCTCTGGGGAAGGCTCTGATGAGGGCTCTGTGTCGGAGGCAGAGTTAGGGCCAGGGCCGTATGCCAGTTATCAGCTGCCTTCACAGTCAGACATCAGAGAGGCAGACAAACAGCTGGAGCCTGTTCCCAGTGTGCGCATGCGCAAAGTTGCCAAACAAAGGGAACAGCTAAAGAACAGGGGTCGACTTGGAGTAAGGCCACAGGTGGACGATGAATAGCCCCTCCCAGAGAAAATAAAAGAGGAGCGAAAGAGGAGTGGAGTTTGCAGGGGACCATTAGTTGGCTTAATTGGCTCATAACTAGTGGTGGGTTTCAAATTTTTTTAGAACCTCTTCTGTAGGTGTGGCCTGCATTGTGGGAGTGTCTTGCCAGCCATGTGATTGGGTGGGAGTGTCTTGCCAGCCATGTGACTGGGTGGGCATGGCCAACTTGCAAAATGTGGTTATATGACCAGAGGTTGCACGCGTGTGATAGGTTCACCATCACGGGTCTTGGCAGTCAGTTATCTGAAATAGTATAGGTTCTCCTGCTTGAGCAGGAGGCTGGACTGGAAGAACCTCCCATGTCCCTTCCATCTCATTCATTCATTCATTGATGTAAGCTATCCAGGAGTGGCTTTGGTTGTTTGCACCCAATAGCTGTAGTTGCAAACAAGTGAAATGGGACAATCCACCACAGGGCGGGGACAATTCAATTCAAATCTTTAAAATGACTAAACAAATATTTAAGTGTTTGTCGTTCACATTTCATTTTGTCCCTCTTCTGGCACTTTTTGTTTAATGAATTTATTCCGCTGTTTCTTCAACATTAGTGTAAATCTTGTCCTGTGGTGAGTTGGCCCGCAGCGAGTTGTTGCAGATCCGCAAACAAGAGCTGGTCCATTGTGACATGACCTTGCCTCTCCCCCACTCTCCTGAGATCTGTTGTGGTGTGATGAGACAATGGAGCAGGGTAGGTGACAGAAGGGAGCCCCTTACCCATATTTAGAATAGAATAGAATAACAGAGTTGGAAGGGGACCTTGGAAGTCTTCTAGTCCAATCCTCTGCTTAGTTCCTGCAATCGTTTTCTTCATATGTTTTAGCCTCCAGTCCCCTAATCCTCTTTGTTGCTCTTCTCTGCTCTCTTTCTAGTGTCTCCACATCTTTTCTACATGGTGGCAACCAAAACTGAGTGCAATATTCCAAGTGTGGCCTTACCAAGGCATGATAAAGTGGTATTAACACTTCACGTGATCTTGATTCTATCCCTCTGTTTATGCAGCCTAGAACTGTGTTGGCTTTTTTGGCAGCTGCTGCACACGGCTGGCTCATATTTAAATCTTTGTCCACTAGGACTCCAAGATCCCTTTCACAGTTACTACTATTGAGGAAGGGACCACCTATACTGTATCTACGCATTTTGTTTTTCTTGCCGAAATGTAGAACCTTACTCTTTTCACCGTAGATTTTCATTTTGTTAGATGGCACCCATTTTGAGAGCATCCTTATCTCTGGAACCCGAGCTCTGGCTGGGAAGAGGTGCAAGGATGGTGGAGGGAAAGGGGGGGGGGAGGGAGAGCTCCATTTGGGTACATCTGGGAGCAGTAGAAGAATTTAGATCTTCATAGAGTCATAAAAGAAGTAAACAGTATACCGCTACGAAGATATATAGGACTCTGCAGTGCTATTGTCTTCAAAAGGAATTAAAAACAAATTGCTTTGGGCCAGGACATAATTTAGAGACTAGCGGCAATTTTATGACTTGCTAATGTTCCTAATTACAGGCCTGTGAAAGGCTTAATTAATTGGGGGGATGTAGCAAAAAATAAAAAAGGAAGGAAGGAGGGCAGAGAGGGAGAGCGCGGAAGACTACAGAGGCTAAGAAGAAGAGCGAGCAGCTATGCCTTAGGTTTGTTATCAAAGGTTCCACAGCATTGATTTTACTGCCTGCGTAGGATTTAGGAGTTCTCCGTTTGCACAAAGAAAACGCTTCTCTCAGATTGAGGGGGGAAAAAAAGCACATTAAGACCAACCCCTTGCTGCTATCTAATATACTTGCCTCTACTTAACCGAAAGCACTGGTAATCGTGTATATATACACACACACACACTCACATTTGTGAACCGGTAGCGAAGGTAAGTTGATTTCACCCCTGCTGTCAGGGTTCCAAATAGCATCCAAAAGTAAATCAGAGTCCAAGGCAAAATATTGCTCAAATTTCCAATTTATTAAGAGAGCCATGTTGGCCCATCTGGGAAAACCCGAATCTGAAAGCTTCCCAGTTTTCCCCACCAGGTTGAAAGTCCAAGATCTTGCCCCCACACCCACCAGTCCAACACATGGTCCAATCTTCCACTGCCATGCCATTCCACCCATCCAGTTCCGGTCAGGTGCAGAGGTGCAGAGACAAAAGATGACCTTGGCTTTCTAGAAAGAATTTTGTTGTGACTACTTAGTATGTGGCTCCTTAAAACCCCTCTTCCCATTTTCCCATAATAGAAAATGCATGGCAGAATAATAGAAAGTATGGCAGGCCAAAGACCCAAAAGAAAAGATGGCTGCAGGCCTGACAGGCAGCCTCTCCTCAGAAGAAAAGTGTATCCGGAAAAGAGAATAATGTGGGGGTTAACATGAGCATAACTAACCACCTCTTGGTTAGACCCGAAGACCCAAAAGAAAAGATGGCTGCAGGCCTGACACCTGCATCCATTGCTTCTTGTCCTGCCCTCGGGTGCTTTGGAGAATAGCTTGACTCCCTCGTCTTTGTGGCAACCCCTGAGATATTGGAAGACTGCTATCATGTCTCCCCTGGTCCTTTTTCTATTAAACTAGACATACCCAGTTCCTGCAACCGTTCTTCATATGTTTTATTTTCCAGTCCCCTAATCCTCTTTGTTGCTCTTCTCTGCACTCTTTCTAGAGTCTCTGCATATTTTTTTACATCGTGGCGACCAAAATTGAATGCAATATTCCAAGTGTGGCCTTACTAAGGCTTTATAAAATGGTACTAACACTTCACATGATCTTTATTAGATTGGGTAATGGAAAGGCACACACAGGCTTAACAGTAACAACAGCTCTTTATTAAATACAACAAGTGAGAACAATCCAGAGAAAGTTGAGTCTGACAGCAGCCCTTTTATAGGGAGCTGTCAGACCTTCAACCAATAGGATTAAACCTCTGTTCCCGCTGGAACAGAGGACCTTGGTGGAAACCACTATAGTTAAAACAAATATCTAACAATCTTGATGCTATTCCTCTATTAATGCAACCTAGAACTGTGTTGGCTTTTTTGACTGCTGCCGCACACTGCTGCCTCATATTTACATGATCGTCCACTAGGACAACACTTAATAGCTGGTGGCGTTTAGACCTGCCTTTTCACACATGAGGACCAGCAAATGAAGAAAGAAGAAATTCCCCACTGGACACTTCAGTTTTTCTCCACGTTCCACGCTGGAGAAAAGCTTCATTTACAACTACAGGCTTGGTTACAAGTCGGGAGATTAATTGCCCTGAGATTTTCCTAACCCAAGTAGGCTGACCCTACCCACCACAGTGAAGTTTTAGACCAGGGGTGTCCAAACTTGGGAACTTTAAGACTTGTGGACTTCAACTCCCAGAATTCCCCAGCCAGCATGGCTGGCTGGGGAATTCTGGGAGTTGAAGTCCACAAGTCTTAAAGTTCCCAAGTTTGGACACCCCTGTTTTAGACGATCTTTAAAGGGCATGAACTTTGACCCTTTGGCAGCCATTTTGGGAGGATTGTTTGCGTTGGGGGCTAACCTGATACCTCTGTTGTTGTTTTTTGGTCTGGACAGTTTGGAGCAGTGGTGAAATTCAATTTTTTTTACTACCGGTTCTGTGGCCATGGCAGGGGAAGGATACTGCAAAATCCCCATTCCCTCCCCATTCCAGGGGAAGGATACTGCAAAATCCCCATTCCCTCCCCATTCCAGGGGAAGGATACTGCAAAATCCCCATTCCCTCCCCATTCCAGGGGAAGGTTACTGCAAAATCTCCGTTCCCACCAGCCAGAGGTGGTATTTGCTGGTTCTCCAAACTATTCAAAATTTCCGCTACCGGTTCTCCAGAACCTGTCAGAACCAGTGCCGTGCAGTCAGGGGAGGCAGGGGAGGCTGAGCCTCACCACTCTCATCAGGAAAAGAAAAAAAAAATCTCCCCTTTTCTCTTTCATCTCTTTCTTGCGCATGCAAGCAAAATATCCCAAGTTCACGGTGGCGGGGACAGCAGCTCCTTCCGCTGTGCTGCGGAGGAGAACCACAGGAAGGAGGGGAAGGGGACCACATGCACAGGAGGCAGCCTTTCATGTTGGCTCAGGAAGGAGGGGAATGGGATCACGTGTGCAGGAGGCTCCTCAGCGTCAGCCTCAGATCAGTGCAACCGTGGTACATATATATATATGTTTGTGTTACAACCCCTGGTATGCCCAAATATGGGCGGGAGCTCACTACTCCCCCTTTCTGTCCTTCGGCTCATTACAGAGGACCATCCAGGCAGAAAACCATATTTTTATTTCTAAGCCTTGTTAGAAACCCCCACACACACCCTTCACAGTCAGTTTCTGTTGCTCCCCTCTGGGGGGGATAGTTTCAAAGTATCTATAGCAGGACTATCAGATTCTATATCAGCTTTGCTCTCTAGGCCCTCCGTCTGGTAAATTCGCAAGATTCGTCTTTCTTGCCATGTACATGTATACATCTGAAACAGACTGTGTTGTTCCTCTGTGTCATATAATATGTGTGGGTATATGCATGAGAAAATATCTGCTGAAGAAAACTCCGCTTTGGTGACAGGAAGGGCATCTGGCCAGTAATTACTCTGCTAGCTCCCTTCAGTTGCCCAGACTCCAGCCTGCAAGGGATTACGGGGCAGTGGTTGCTTCCTACTGGCATTAATACTGGTTTGATGAGCGCAGACTGGCTTCGCTCGCGTGCGCATGCGCAATTGAATGAAAAATACTGAGAAAAAAAGGGAGAACAGCTGAGGAGCCCCAATTCAACCTGTTGCCCCGGATCAGCTGGGCTTCAGAAGCTGAAATAAAGATACCATATTTTTCGAAGTATAAGACGCACCGGAGTATAAGATGCACCAAGGTTTTGAAGAGGCAAATTTAAAAAAAGGTTTTTCCACTCTGCAGACCTCCCCAAAACAGCCCTTTTTTGTGAAAACGGGCCCGTTTTGTGTCAAACAAATTGCATGCATTGCCTTTAGGAGGCTTATAGAGTGCTCCTGGGGGCTGGGGGGGGCATAATTGAGCAAAAGACGGCCCATTTTCCACTCATTTCTGCCCTTCCCAGCCCCCAGAAGCACTCTGAAAGCCTCCTACAGACTCTGCACAGGCATTTTGGTGAAGGGAGTGAGGTTACAGGAGGCCAAAAATGCTGTATTCAGTGTATTCGACGCACCCAGATTTTCAGCCTCTTTTTTGAGGGAAAAAGGTGCGTCTTATACTCCAAAAAATACTGTAAGTATAATCCAGAGGCGGGTGGGTGGGCCCACTTTCAAAGGAACAGAGAACTGGTTCGTTCTCTGCTTGAAGGAAGCGCTACCAGTTCGCTACCGGTGGTCCAAACTGGTAGGAACACACCACTGTTACGGGGTTTTTAAATGAGGATGAGGATGTAGTGTATATTGGAGGGTGGTTATCCTTTGACAGCTTGCACGCAACAAAATTTCATTTTAATGTATGTCGAATTAGTGCAGCATTTCCCAATCTGTGGACCTCAGCCCATTACTGGGCTGTGAGTGGGTGGTGCATGCACACATCCCACTTGTGCTAGCATCGACACTAGGGCCGCACTGGCATGCTAAGGTCTCCATGGGCGCTACCATCACCGCACATCATGCGTTCGTATGTATGCATATGTAAAGGTGCCTGCTCCTCCGTTCTGCCCTGGGCCACCAACCCAGGAAAGTTGGGGAACTCTGCATTAGTGTACATTTAAAGTGACAATACAGTTATTCTAAATTCTAATCCAGGAGCATCTGATATGGACAGTGATGGGCATTTCCCTTCCCACTGGACTCAAGAAGCATCTTCCTTAAGCTGCATCACACTGCCCTTGTTTTTATAACCAACTAGTGCTGATAACCCGGCATTGCTTGGGTATTTATTTATAGCGGGAAAATGTCCAGATCAAATGTATTTTCTAACATTGGATTTTCTCCCTTAACAGCGGGAGCCCCCTTGTGGAGCACTGTGAAGCCATTACCATGGCAACTCCACTGCACTGTACAGTAGAAGCCATTTTACGGCACAACAGGCTGTATCTTAATAGAACACCAACCCTGAGGGGTGTTAGGGGTGTCTTACCCCCACAATATTTGTTTCCAGAGAGTAAGTCATCTGTGTACCAACTTTGGTTGAAATTACTCGAGGCGTTCCAGAGTTATGCTAAAACACACACACACACACATACATACATTTCCAGAATTCAGGAGGACTGTTAAAACAAATCTTGCTGTTTTTTTTTCTTTTCTTTTCCTTTCCTAATATCTCAGGGGTTGCCACAAAGAAGAGAGAGTCTAGCTATTCTCCAAGGCACCTCAGTGCAGAACAAGAAGCAATGGGTGGAAACTAATCAAGGAGAGAAACAACTTAGAACTGAGGAGAAACTTCCTGACAGTGAGAACAATTAATCAGTGGAACAGAAGTTGCCTCCAGAAGTTGTGAATGCCCCAACACTGGAAGTCTTTAAGAAGATGCTGGATAGCCATTTGTCTGAAACGGTATAGGGTTTCCTGCCTAGGCAGGGAGTTGGACTAGAAGACCTCCAAGGTCCCTTCCAACTCCATTATTCTGAATCTTAAAAGTGTTCTCAAAGGCTCAATGATTCAGATAGGATCTGTCTGTCTATCTATCTAAGATATTGGAAGACTGCTATCATGTCTCCCCTAGTCCTTCTTTTCATTAAACTAGACATGCCCAGTGCCAGTATTGAATGCTCCAAACGCTGGAAGTTTTTAAGAAGAAATTGGACAACCATTTGTCTGAAATGGTAGAGGGTTTCCTGCCTAGGCAGGAGGTTGGACTAGAAGACCTCCAAGGTCCCTTCCAACTCTGCTATTGTATTGCATTGCATTGTATTTGTATTGCTGAGGCAGCCGTTTTGAAGGGAAAGGGGAAGCTTTCATACCTCTCCTCCGGAGAATACTGAAAGTCGGCAAGCTGCCAATCACCGCACAGAACTGGGTGTTTGGCATGTTCGTTTGCACTTTTATTTCGTACACGCCAGCACATCCGCTTTGAAAGCAAAGGTGCCCTGCTTGAAAGCCTATTCCCCATCAAACTTATATGTGTCAGCACTTAGAAGGCAGGTGAAAAATATACTATGGGTCTGGACAAGGTCATCGGTGTGACCCTGTTTCAGCTCATATCATCCCTCCCCGCGCCATCTCTCTAAAAATCAGTTGTATTGTTAATTACTTACTTGCCTCTTACTTACCACCAACCTATCTTGGTCTCATTCCCTTCGGGCGGACAATGGCAGCTCCTGAGCCTGTTTGCAACAGACTTTAACTGTTTAGTAAAGTTAGTACAGGTAGTCGGCGACTTGCAACCAAAAGTGAGGCCAAAGTTTCTGTTGTTAAGTGAGACGGTTGATAAGCAGTGGTGGGTTTCACATTTTGTTACCACTGGTTCACCACGCATGCGCCTGCTCAACTTCGCACACACGTGCCCCCTTTGCAAGCACATGCACCCCTTCCGTTCATGCGCCCAGCCTTCCGTGCATGTACTTTGGCCACGCGTGTGCATTCCGTGGATGCCCCCAGCCTCAAAAACGTGCCTAAATATGACAGCATAGAGCTGGGGACGGCCCAGCTGTGATTTCCGTTACTGATACCCCCTCTGTTGCTAAGGGAGCTTTATCCTGTCTTATCGCCGTGGTTACGTGAATCACTGCAGGGTAGTTAGTAGCACGGTTGTTGAGTGAACCTGGATTCCCGCTTGACTTTGCTTATCAGAAGGTCACAAAAAGGGATCGCGCGACTCCGGGATACCGCAACCGTCGTAAGTACATGCCAGTTGCCAAGCCTCTGAATTTTTATCATGTGACCACGGGGATGCTGCAACAGTTATAAGTGTGATAGGCCACTTTTTTTCAGTGCCGTTGTAACTTCGAGCAGTAAATGAATGGTTGTAAATCGAGGATTAACTGTATGTTACTGAAAATCGGGGACTTGTGGTTTACAATTAAACCAAAAAAAAAAAAAAAAAAAAAAATCAAGGTTCAAAGCAGCCATCTATCAAGGCTCACAGGACTGGAGAAAATCAGGATAAGAGAATAACAGAGTTGCAAGGGACCTTGGAGGTCTTCTAGTCCAACCCCCTGCTCAAGCAGGAAAGCTTATATACTATTTCAATCAATCAATCATCAGGATGGAGCTGGAAGGGATCTTGGAGGTCTTCTAGTCCAACCCCCTGCTCAAGCAGAAGAGCTTATATACCATTTCAATCAATCAATCAATCAATCAATCAATCAATCAGGATGGAGCTGGAAGGGACCTTGGAGATCTTCTAGTCCAACCCCCTGCTCAAGCAGGAAAGCTTATATACCATTTCAATCAATCAATCAATCAATCAGGATGGAGCTGGAAGGGACCTTGGAGATCTTCTAGTCCAACCCCCTGCTCAAGCAGGAAACTCTATACCAGTGATGGCTAATGTTTTCCTCACTGAGTGCCCAAAAGGGAGAGTGTGTCTGTGTGTGCATGCTCATTGGGCACACAACCCGGAAGAGGAGCTGCCCAGGGGGCATGCATGCACCAAAAAATGAACTCTGGTTTCCAGCGCATGCATATGCCCTGGCCAGCTAGCCTTCCGGTTTCTGGCATGTATGTGCAATGTCAGGCCTGCAGTCATATTCCCTTTTAGGATCTTTGGCCTGCCACACTCTCTCTTATTTCATGATGCTGTTTCATTAGTGTAGTAATTGGGAGGGGGAATAGTCAGGAGTAGAATTGTGGAATGTGTTGTTGTCATTCCTTTCTAGAAGCCCAAGGTCATCTTTTGTCTCTGCACCTCTGCACCTGACCGGAACCAGCTGGGTGGAGATGCCAGCGTGGCCGAAGAAGATTGGATTTATGGGCGTGGGGATAAGATCATGAACTTTCAACTGGGTGGAATCCCAGGAAGCTTTTAGATTTGGGATTCCACAGTTTGTTGCCAACATGTCTGTCTTATTAAATTGGAACTTTTAAGGATAGCTCAGCTTTGGACTCTGATTTAATTCTGCATGATATTTGGAACGCTGACACGGGCTCAACGATCAGTTGGACGATGTGCCAGAAAATGGAAGACCAGAATGAATGAAGGCCAGCTGATCATTGTGCACATGCATGCATGCCAGAAATCCAGAAGAGGAACATGCAACGCTGCGTGAGCCAGGCAACATAGCCCCACGTGCCACTTCGGGCACGTGTGCTATAGGTTTGCCATCACGGCCCTATATCATCATCAGACAAGTGACTGTCCAGTCTCTTCTTAAAAACCACCAGTGATGGAGCGCCCACGATTTCTGGTGGCAAGCTGTTCCACTGGTTAATTGTCCTCACTGCCAGGAAGTTTCTCCTTCATTACAGGTTGCTTCTCTCCTTACAATACAATAGCAGAGTTGGAAGGGACCTTGGAGGTCTTCTAGTCCAACCCCCTGCCTAGGCAGGAAACCCTATACCGTTCCAGACAATTCTACTTCTTAAAGACTTCCAGTGTTGGGGCATTCACAACTTCTGGAGGAAACTTCTGTTCCACTGATTAATTGTTCTAACTGTCAGGAAATTTCTCCTCAGTTCTAAGTTGCTTCTCTCCTTGGTTAGTTTCCACCCATTGCTTCTTGTTCTACCCTCAGGTGCCTTGAAGAATAGCTTGACTCCCTCTTCTTTGTGGCAACCCCTGAGATATTGGAACAATGCTATCATGTCTCCCGTAGTCCTTCTTTTCGTTATACTAGACATACCCAGTTCCTGCAACTGTTCTTCATATGTTTTAGCCTCCAATCCCCTAATCATCTTTGTTGCTCTTCTCTGCACTCTTTCTAGAGTCTCGACATCTTTTCTACATCGTGGCAACCAAAACTGAATGCTGTATTCCAAGTGTGGCCTCACCAAGGCTTTATAAAGTGGTATTAACACTTCACGTGATCTTGATTCTATCCCTCTGTTGATGCAGCCTAGAACTGTGTTGGCTTTTTTGGCAGCTGCTGCACACGGCTGGCTCCTATTTAAGTGATTGTCCACTAGGACTCCAAGATCCCTCTCACAGTTACTACTGTTGAGGAAGGTACCACCTATACTGTACCTGTGCATTTCGTTTTTCTTGCCTAAATGTAGAACCTTACTCTTTTCCCCATTGAATTTCATTTTATTAGATAGTGCCCAATGTTCAAGTTTGTCAAGATCCTTCTGTATCTTTAGCTTATCTTCTGGAGTGTTGGCTATTCCTGCCAGCTTGGTGTCATCTGCAAATTTGATGAGTTCCCCATTTATTCCCTCATCCAAATCATTGATGAAGATGTTGAAGAGTACTGGGCCCAAAACAGAGCCTTGGGGTACTCCAATGCATACTCCCCTCCATGAAGATGCAGTTCCATTGAGGACTTTCCATCCATTGTTACTAGTCTTGCCTTTTGGTGATTTGGAAAATAAGTTGATTTCAGACAAATCTCTTTTTAAAAAACCTCCAGTGTTGGCAGCATTCACAACATCTGGAGGCAAGTTATTCCATTGATAAATTGTTCTCAATGTCAGGAAATTCCTCCTTAGTTCTAGTTTGCTTCTCTCCTTGATTAGTTTCCATCCGTTGCTTCTTATCTTACCTTCTGGTGTTTTGGACGTTGGCATACACCCGTGTTTCTCCATCCTGGCAGCTTGAAGATTTATTTATTACAACAAATAAAAACATCTGTGGTGATACTGCAATGGTCCTAAGTGCGAGGACCGATTGTAAGTCACAGTAAAAAAAATTAATAATGGTGTAATCCAGTAAGAATTTTGTGAGATTTGAGTCTGATGACCAAATTCTACATCGAGTTCTTGAACTCAGCATTTTTTTTAATTTCAAAAGTGCCTTTTTGTGTGTGTATGTATGTATGTATGTATGTATGTATGTGTGTGTGTATATATATATATATATGTTGTATTTGTACTGATAAATAAATAAAGAGAGACTAGTATAGATCTATTTCGAGCTAATTAGCTCTCATCAGCTAGCCATACCCTTACTGGGATTTGAACCCGGGCTGTATATATCTTAGGCAGGAGTTTTAGCCACTAAGCCACGGGCTCACTTCCTTATCAGTTGAGCCAGGGAAATAGGTATGTATTTGTGTTACAACCCCTGGTATGCCTAAATATGGGAGGAAGGTCACTACTCCCTCATTTCTGTCCATCGGCTTATCACAGAAGACCATGCAGGCAAAAAACCATATTTTTATTTTTAATGTTGCCTTTTTATATTTGTGTTGTATTTGTACTGATAAATAAATAAAGGGTGGCTTGGTGGCTAAGACTCCTGCCTAAGATATATACAGCCCGGGTTCAAATCCCAGTAAGGGTATGGCTAGCTGATGAGAGCTAAATAGCTTGAAATGGATCCATACTAGTCTCCCTTTATTTATTTATCAGTACAAATACAACACAAATATAAAAAGGCAACATTAAAAATAAAAATATGGTTTTCTGCCTGCATGGTCTTCTGTGATAAGCCGAAGGACAGAAAGAGGGAGTAGTGACCTTCCTCCCATATTTAGGCATACCAGGGGTTGTAACACAAATACATACATACATACATACACACACACACACACACACACACACACACACATACATATATATATATATACACACACACACACACACACACACATTTTTATTAAAACCATCCGGCTTTAGGTCTTAGGAGCCTTTTAAAAAAAAACACTCCCCTGTACTTAGAACTTTTTCTTACCTGGGCACGCATTAAAAACATTCGAACGTAAATCAAATGGGTCCTTGAGAACTTTGCTATGTTAAAAATATCAATGCAGGTGGTCTCAGCCACAAACAATTTTTTTCTTAAGAAATGTAAAATGTGCTCCTTGATAGCGCAATTCCCCAGCTGTAAGGGAAAATTAATTGAGTGAACATCATCTGACCAAATCCACTTAATGCAGGGGGCACATAAAAACAAAACCTAGAATGTAATTTCATTTAACAATCTGTTGTCGTCCTAATGAAATTTTCTAATAACGCTCTAATTCTGATTTCTGTTCAGGAAGTGATGTGGGGTGTTTTTTTTTCTCCTTCTCTCTTATTACTGCCTAATTTATTATCCTTGTTCTGGTGGTTTTCTGTTTGAAGAATATTTTCCTTTCTCTTCTGAATTAATGTTTTATGGGTTTTCTCCAAACTACTGTGATAAAATCGTGTCCTTAAGGTTAAAAAAGTGAAAATATTTTGTGTCTTCCCGCCTTTATCATTTTTATAAATAATATTTATAAAACATATTGATTAAAAATCCCCAAGTCACTAATTCTGCTGTCTGGATTCCTCCCACCCCCAGGTTTTCTATGGGTAGTTTACAAAGTTAGTACCCACCCCTCTCCTAGAAGAATGAAATATTTTGGGAACTATTAAAAAAAAAAACCCAGAATATAATATTTCGTTAAAGGAGAAACACGTTTTTAAAGTCAGAAAGCAGCCCCCAAGTCTTTCTCCATAGCCCCAGCAGGACTGGGCCAGCCTTTCTACAAAACAAAAGACCTTCAGCCGCAGGGTGATGGGATTAAGACATGACCCTCCAGGACATAATACGGTTATCTAGCAGCAGAGTGCATTACACAATCTCCTAATATGCATCACCCAGCAAACTTCAACCAAACTTGACTCAGACAAACATGGCCCCATAGGAATATGACAAGAGCCAATAGAATACATGTTCTAGCACAGGAACAGGAAGCTCAAGTGCAAAGCCCAAGAGAAGGTATAAAAACCCCTCACTCTCGACTCCATGTGATCAGCTACCCATGTCCTTCTGCTTCACATTAAACCATCTTTCCAGTCAGTCTCCATGTTTCCAGTGTCTTTTTCCAGGCTTGGGAATATTTCTATACCAGTGGGTATTTGAATGCATGTTCCAAAACATACAACGTACAACACCATTAGAGTTGGACGGGACCTTGGAGGTCTTTGAATCCAACCCCCTGCTCTCGCAGGAGATCCTATAACAGTGATGGCTAACCTTTTTGTTGTCGTGTGCTGAAAGCATGCACGCTCGCATGCAACAGAGTACATGCGCCCTCACCCATAATGCAATGTTCATGCAACACCCCCATGCCCCTGCCCCTGTGCATGCGCCCCGTGTCCTCCTCACCCATTTTTGGCTTCTATGTTGGTGCAGGAGGCTTTCCAGGACCAAAATAGGGTGCGGGGGGGAGGGAGGGGCTGGTGTCGATGGACGCTTCGCCTTAGCTGTTACAATGTAACGAGGGTTAACCAGAGAGGCAGTTTCTGTAAGCAGGGCAATAAAGATTAGGCTAGAAACAACACCAGAATGTTTCCTTCCTGCCTTCCTCACAGGATTAGCCCTTTAAAGTGAAAACAAAAACAAAATGAGATTTCTTCCAACAACCGGTTCTCTGAACTGCTTAGAAAGTTAACAACCGGTTCTCCCGAATAGGTACGAACCGGCTGAATCCCACCACTGGGTTATCCCCCCTCACCCCGTTTGCACAAAACACTGATTCTTAAACTAACTTAATCCAGGTAATCCTTGATTTACGACCACAACCGGTGCCCCAGAATGTCCGTTGTGAAGCAAGGCACTTGTTAAATGTGCAACTGCACCCCCATTTTATGACCTTTTGGGCCGTGGTTGTTAAACAGATCGTTGCAGTTTGTTCAGTGAATCCAGCTTCCCTCTTTGAATTTACTTCTTTTTCTGCCTTTAAAAACAATTCCGCTGTAAGACACCTCCACCAGGATTAAAAAAAAATACTTTCAGCCTCACCTTTTCAAGTAGCATAACTCGGCTATTGCTGTGTGGTGCATACATAGCAATAACATAAAGACACACAGGTGTAATAGGAGGTCGAGAGTAAAAACACACTCAGAGACCGAGGCCAGATGTCAGCAGGTAGACGTAAGAGACCTTGCTAAAGGGCTTCAAAACCATTTCAGAAGCCTTGTTTCACATGATTTCTCTTTCTGGATTGGCACTGAATTTCTCACAAATGAAGGAACGTTACAGGATCCAATCTGGGTTGGTCTCCGGGACCAGAGGTTTTGTCTTCCAAGCTCTTGGACTTACAATAATAATGCAATAGTAGAGTTGGAAGGGACCTTGGAGGTCTTCTAGTCCAACCCCTGCCTAGGCAGGAAACCCTATACTGTTTCAGACAAATGGCTATCCAACATCTTCTTAAAGACTTCCAGTGTTGGGGCATTCACAACTTCTGGAGGCAACTTCTGTTCCACTGATTAATTGTTCTCACTGTCAGGAAGTTTCTCCTCAGTTCTAAGTTGCTTCTGTCCTTGATTAGTTTCCACCCATTGCTTCTTGTTCTACCCTCAGGTGCTTTGGAGAATAGCTTGACTCCCTCATCTTTGTGGCAGCCCCTGAGATATTGGAAGACTGCTATCATGTCTCCCCTAGTCCTTCTTTCTCTTAAGCTAAGCTTGTAGAAAGTTAGCACCCACTCCTTTCCTGGAAGAATGGAATATTTTGAAAAATATTTTTCCCTGTTTTATTTTGTTTTATTTATATAACATCCAATTTTCATCCAATAGTGTCTGTTCTGGATACAGGGTATGCTTAAATAATCATATTATACATCTTCATTGTTATAATTCCTTGCCATCGTATTAATAATATAATAACATAATAATATGAGAACATTAATGTTTAACATTTGACATCATCTTCTTTAACAACTTTCCTCTTTAACATTTCCTCCAGTTGTATCTGGGTATGCAGGAACTGGGTATGTCTAGTTGAATAGAAAGAAGGACCAGGGGAGACATGATAGCAGTCTTCCAATATCTCTGGGGTTGCCCCAAAGAAGAGGGAGTCAAGCTATTCTCCAAGGCACCTGAGGGTAGAACAAGAAGCAATGGGTGGAAACTAATCAAGGAGAGAAGCAACTTAGAACTGAGGAGAAACTTCCTGACAGTTAGAACAATTAATCAGTGGAACAGAAGTTGCCTCCAGAAGTTGTGAATGCCCCAACACTGGAAGTCTTTAAGAAGATGTTGGATAGCCATTTGTCTGAAATGGTGTAGGGTTTCCTGCCTAGGCAGGGGGTTGGACTAGAAGACCTCCAAGGTCCCTTCCAACTCTGCTATTGTATTGTGTATCTCCTCCTTTCTAACCTCTATTATTTAGCCATTGATAGAATACGTCCCATATCAAAACGTATTCAGTTTCTTCTTAACCCTTAATAGCAAGTATTAATCTATCCATTTCTGCGCAGTCTAATATTTTCTTAATTGCATTCCCCTCAGACGGGATCTCATCATCATCATCATCGTCGCGCAAATACAATTCTAGTCGCAGTTAAAATATGCAGGATCAAATATGTGGTTTTCTTATCATATATTTCAGGTAGGATCCCCAACAAACATATCTCTGGTTTCAGATCTATATGTTGTTTTGTCATTTTTTTTTCCAGCCATGTATGTATTTTTGGCTAATATTTCCTTGCTTTTGGGCATGTCCACCACAGTGGTGGGTTCCTACCGGTTTGGACCGGTCCAGCTGAACCAGTAGTGGTTTGGAGACGTGGGTTGCTGGAACCGACAGTGACCCAGGCCTGCTACACCCCCGAACTGGTTCTCCGGACGGCGTCAAAGGTGCCACCATAGGTGGTGCCATCTTGTTTTTTGCTTCTGAGCATTTGTGTGAAGCTTTTTAGATGTAGATTGGGATGTTGATGGCAAGCTATAGCAAGAGCATTTAGACTTATATACTGCTTCACGGTGCTTTACAGCCCCCTCTGAGCGGTTTACAGAGTCAGCCTATTGTCCCCCAACAATCTGGGTCCTCATTTTACCCACCTTGGAAGGATGGAAGGCTGAGTCAATCTTGAACTGGTCAGGATCAAACTCCTAGCAGTGGGCAGAGTTAGACTGCACTAAGTGCAACAGCACTAAGACTTATGCACCGCTTCACAATGCTTTACAGCCCACTCTAAGTGGTTTACAACCTGGCTCCTCATTTTACCCACCTCGGAAGGATGGAAGGCCGAGTCAACCTTGAACTGGTCAGGATCAAACTCTTAGCAGTGGGCAGAGTTAGACTGCACTAAGTGCAACAGCACTAAGACTTATGTACCGCTTCACGATGCTTTACAGCCCACTCTAAGTGGTTTACAACCTGGGTCCTCATTTTACCCACCTCGGAAGGATGGAAGGCTGAGTCAACCTTGGACCTGGTGGGATTTTCAACTGCCAATCATCAGGACGGCTGCAAGCTTAGAACGCCGGCCTTTGAATGCCGCCGTGTGGATGGCAATCTTGAGAGGTGATCACTAAGTCAGAGGAGCATTACCTGCAGGCCGAGAAGTTCTCTCTGAATCTGAGCGGAGAGGTTTTTTTAAAGAGGGATGTCGAACCTAATGAATGCGCCAGCCTTTCCATTTGCAAATGTCCCTCCAGCAACCGCCAAACTCTGTTCTCCGCTTTCCCCCCCTCCCCAAAAAGGCGCTCTTTGACCACTGAACTGATACTTAACACTCGGCTTCCTATTTGCAGCTATCTGATAGGATTGGGTGATTTATTCATGAGTGATGTAGTGAAAAATTGGAAAAAAGCGAGAAGGCCAGCCGGGATGTCAAGATTCCCATGTCAGATGAAGGTCCGGCACCTAACAACCCGGGAACGGTCACAAACAGGATTGCGTTTCGGTCGGTGAGCACAAAGTGGCACCTTTCTATAAAAGGAAGGTGAAATTGGAAGTTAGATTGCTCGGTTTTAATTCCTTCGGGGATTCGCAATTTGCCCGCAGAGGAGAGAGTACAAGCTCTCCGAATAATAGAATACAGAGTTGGAAGGGACCTTGGAGGTCTTCTAGTCCAACCCCTAGCTCAAGCAGGAAACCCTATGGCTATAGTGATGGCTGACCTTTTTGGTGCCGAGTACCGAAAGCGCATTTGCACCCACCAGGGATGGGTTCCGGCAGTCACCTCTGCTGGTTCACTCATGGGTGTATCCTGCATTTGCAGGATGCAAATGGCCAGCTGTCTGCAATGAATATAAATCCTTCCATTCTCCCCCATCCAGACAGAGCCGAAGAAGCTTCTGGGATGAGAAGCGAAACGTCTTCAAAGAAAAACCAGAAACTCCAGTTGCCTCATTAAAAAAAAGCACCTTTGGGACAACCACGTCCTGGATGACTGAGAATCTCCATAGACATGTAAATTATCAAACATATAACAGACTAGCAGAGTCGGAAGGGACCTTGGAGGTCTTCTAGTCCAACCCCTTGCTATATCATTTCAGACAAAAGACTTAGTGAAAGTCATTAGCCTTTTCCTGCTTTCTAATTGAGCAGCAAGCCTCACTGAACCTAAGGTGAATTGCACCGGAGTAAAGGTTCACAGGATCCAGAAGGATTTAGATGTTCCAACAGAGCAATAATACCGTCAGGGAAAAGTTTTATTGCGGCTTCCGTTGAACAGTAGCCTGGTGGAATCATGGCTTGAACCCTGAACCAGCTGCTCTGTTTAAAAAGAAAGAAAAAAAAGACGTCCTCAAATCCCTGCAATCTAATCAATTATTTTTATGACTTTTCTAAAAGCAATCACCGGTTGATATATTGCACCTTTTACACTGTATTGGCTTCAGAGCTCATTGCTGCATGCAATGGTAGAGTTCTCATGTTCTGGAGATTTTCAAACAGAGGTTGGGCCGTCATTTGCCTGAGATTATCTTAGAATAGAATAGAATAGAATAGAATAGAAGCAAAGAGAAGAGAAAAGAGAAGAGCATATAGAATAGAGTAGAATAGAACAGAAAATAGAATAGAATAGAAAATAGGATAGAATAGAATAGAATAGAATAGAATAGAAAATAGAATAGAATAGAAAATAGAAGGGAAGAGAAGAGCATATAGAATAGAATAGAAAATAGAATAGAACAGAAAATAGAAGAGAATAGAAAATAGAAGAGAATAGAAGAGAAAATAGAAGAGAAGAGCATATAAAATAGAATAGAAAATAGAATAGAACAAAAAATAGAATAGAAAATAGGATAGAATAGAAAATAGAATAGAATAGAAAATAGAGTAGAATAGAACAAAATAGCAATGAATAGAATAGAATATAGAATAAAATAGAATAGAAAATAGAATAGAATAGAAATGAATAGAACAGAACAGAATAACAAAGTTGGAAGGGACCTTGGAGGTCTTCTAGTCCAACCACCTTCTTACGCAGGAATCCCTACACCACTTCAGACAAAGGGTTGTCCAATCTCTTCTTAAAAACCTTCAGTGTTGGAGCATTCACAATTTCTGGAGGCAAACTGATTAATTGTTCTCACTGTCAGGAAAGTTCTCAGTTGCCTCTCTCCTTGATTAGCTTCCACCCATTCCAGCTTGGGGGGGGGGACCCTATACTGAACCAGAGGGTTAGAATAGATCAGGGGTGTCCAACTCGAATTCATTGAGGGCCACATCAGGGTTGTGTTTGACTTTGGGGGGGCTGGGTGGGTGTGGGCAGGGTGGGCGTGGCCAGCTCAACATCACTTGTGTCAGGGGCACCTGTGGTGGCCCGGGCAGGGCTGGGAAATCCATTGTCTTCCTCCCTCCCTCCTTCCCTTTTAAAGTCCACAAGTTTTAAAGTCCACAAGTGTTTCTAATTTCCTTTTAACTTTTGTAATATGTGTTTTTTAATGCTGTACGCCGCCCTGAGTCCTTTGGGAGAAGGGTGGCATATAAATCCAATAAAACAAACAAACAAGTTTTAAAGTGACCAAGATTCAGAGCATCTGAATCTTTTACTACCGGTTCTGTGGGTGTGGCTTGGTGGGCATGGTATGGCTTGGTGGGCGTGGCTTGGTGGGCGTGGCTTGGTGGGCATGGAAGGGGAAGGATACTGCAAAATCCCCATTCCCTCCCAATCAGCTGGGACTCGGGAGGCAGAAAATAGATGGGGGCGGGCCCCGCCAGAAGTTGTATTTGCTGGTTCTCCAAACTACTCAAAATTTCCTCTACCGGTTCTCTAGAACTGGTCGGAACCTGCTGAATACCATTATGCAGCCGCTTCGGACCAGTTCTCCCAAACCAGTAGCGGAAATCCCAGGTGGCTCCGCCTACCCGCACCAGCTCTATGGCATATCATTTAGGCCCTTTTAAAATCCCAAGCGCATGCACCAGCTCACATTTGCGAACCGGTAGGGAAGGTAAGTAAATACCAATACCTGGTATTGTTGTTCACCCCAATTTGTGTATGTCTTGTAAGTGCCCCTCAGTCTCTTTTTAACTTCCTATCCCGCACAGCAACACTTTGTGCCTTGCCCCAGCTGCAAAATGTAGGTCCAAATTCTGTGTTCACGTCTGCCATGGAATCAAGGCATCCTGGCTAATTCTGATGGATTTGTTTGTCATTCCATGGCATCCAACCTTCTGTCTAGGAATGACTGGAAAATATGATGATTAATCCGAGAGGAGGAAGAGAAGGGGTGAGAGCTGCCAGAGAAAACCGGAGAAAGGCAAAGAACTCAAATGCCTTAACAATCACGTGAAGAGCTGGTGTTGGTTGTTTTTTTTATATATATATAATTACACTTTGCAGGCCAATGTGGGCCTCCTCCCTCATTACTACCCTGTGGTTCGTGCAAGCTGACTCGTCCTCAGCAGGATACTATCTACGTCTCCAAATGATCACAGTTCCTCTTTGCTCATTACTAACCCTTGAATGGTGGGCTGATTAGTCATGCAGGGTCTCCTCTCCTGCCTCCCTCCGTCTCATCTGCGTTCCCGCCTCCTGTAAGATTGAAAGAGGACGTCAAATGCTATGCAGCCTCGTCTTTCTCCACGTTTATATATTTATCAGCTGCTTTCTGCTTATTGTACATTTTACACTGTTGGAAAGAAATGTCCTTCCGGGTTCAAATCCAAGCAGGGGAAAAAAGACACTGGAAACATGGAAGCTGCTTGGAAAGATGGTTTAATGATGGACAGGATCACATGGCTTGAGCTCCTGAACAGAAAAGGGGGATCACATCCTTCCAGATGTTGGGTGAAGAAGAAAAAAAGACAGAGATGCTGAAAGTCCCTGGTTTTATGCCCTCTCTGGCCTTTGATCTTTATCTTGTGTTCTGATTGGTTGCCAGACTCCCATGGGGCCATGCAGGGGCAACTCTCTAGGCTGTGCTTTGAGTCCAGGTTTGGTTGAGCATTGCTTCTTCCCAGGTGCCCTGTGGTGAGATGGGTAAAGGGCTAATACTATCATGCCATAAACCCATCACCTTTGAGCTGAAGGGGGGATCTTTGTTATGTAGAATAGACTGACCAAGGCTTTTTAATGGCCCATTGACAAAGGTGGGGGACTATGTAGTCATGTGACTGAGGGTCAAAAGAAAGAAACACACTTTAACAATGTCCTGCTGTAGCAGAGGGTTGGACTAGATGACCTCTAGGTGCCTTCCAGCCCTGGATTGCTGTGCTCTTTCAAGGTATCCTCTGAAGCTGCATCTAGTGCCAGGTCTGTGGTCCTTCCTCCTTTTTCCCTCCCTGCCTCCCTCCCTCTTTCTCTCTCTCTTTTGCAGCAACCCCCCCAACCCCTCCCCCCATTTTTGGCCTAGCAGGCCCCAGGGAAGCCTCCTGGGAGCAAAAACAGACCCCACATGCTAAAAAAAAAGTATTAAAAAAAGTTACTACCATCGCGCAGCACAGCTGATTGACAGAACTTTTTTTTTTACTTTGTTAAGCATTTTTTTTACTGCTGGTTCTGCAACCCAGCAAGACAGACACAGATTTCAGAGGATAATTAGATCTGCAGAAAAAACAATGGCCACCAACCTGCCTTCTATTGAGGACCTGGACACTGCACGAGTCAAAAAGAGGGCTGTGAAAATATCTTCAGACCCTTCACATCCTGGACATAAATTGTTCCACCTCCTACCCTCAAAACGACGTTATATAGAGCAGTGCACACCAGAACAACTAGAAAACAAGGACAGTTTTTTCCCCTGAACACCATCACTCTGCTAAACAAATAATTTCCTCAACACTGTCAAACTATTCACTAAAGTTGCATTACTATTACTATTAATCTTCTCATCGTTCCTATCACCCTTCTCCTCCCTCTTATGACTGTATGACTGCAACTTTGTGGCTTGTATCCTTACAATTTATATTGATTATTTCCTTGTATGATTTCATTGCTTATTTGTACCCTATGACTATCATTAATTGTTGCACCCTATGTGACAAATGTATCTTTTCTTTTATGTACACTGAGAGCCTATGAACCAAAAACAAATTCCTGGGGTGTCCAATCACACTTGGCCAATAATGAATCCTATTCTATTCTATTCTAAATGGAAGATTGGCCGACATCTGGCAAAACCTATCTACTAATGAAAGAACCAGCGCAAAGGACAACACCAGGCAGTTACAGAACCGAAGAAGCTTCTTGAAGGAGAAGCGAAACGTCTTCAAGTGAAAACAAAGCCCAGCTGCCTTTTGAAAAAGCACCTTTGGGACAACACATGATTTGGAGAATCTCCATAGATAACTACAAGCAACTACAGACAAATGTCCTGCTTATGGACATCTTCTAAATTGTTAATAATAATAATAATAATAATAATTTTATTTGATTAGCCGCAACCCTCTCCCGAAGGACTCGGGGCGGCGTACAATCAAACAGATAAAAAATACACATAAGACAAACATATATACAAGAGAACAGAGACATATACATATGTGCATGGAGGAGGATGGACTTAAGTGAAAGACAGTTAAAAATACAATTTAAAATCCCCTAATAAAATTACCAAATTAAAAAACCCATCAGGAGCGTTACGAAGTTATGGTCGGGCCAGGCCAGCTATTTGGAAAAGGTGGGTCTTGAGCTTGACACGGAAGGAGCGGAGGTCAGTAGTAGTCCTAATATCCGGGGGGAGGTCATTCCACAGGGCTGGGCCCGCCACAGAGAAGGCTCTGCTCCTAGGCGCCGCCCCATGGCACTGTCTGGTAGACGGCACCTGGAGAAGTCCCTCTCTGTGCGAGCGGATGGGTCGTAGGGATGTATGGGGCAGAATACGATCCCGCAGGTAACTAGGTCCTGAGCCATGGAGCGCTTTAAAGATCGTAATCAAAACCTTGAAACGCACTCGATAGACCACAGGAAGCCAGTGCAGCTCGCGCAGGAGAGGTGTCACATGGGAGTACTTGGTACTCCCCATAATCACCCGCGCGGACCGCATTCTGGACCAACTGCAGTCTCCGAGTGCATTTCAAGGGAAGCCCCATGTAGAGAGCGTTACAGTAGTCCAGGCGAGACGTCACCAGCGCATGGGTGACTGTGCGTAAGGCGTCCCGGTCCAATAGGGGGCGCAATTGGCGCACCAGGCGAACCTGGTGGAACGCCCCCCTGGCCACGGCTGTCACATGTTCATCCATGGACAGCCTGGCATCCAGGAGGACGCCCAAATTGCGCGCCCGCTCCACGGGGGCAAGTTGAATGCCCCCAATGGCCAGAGATGGAATTATCTGGTTGAACCGGGGGGCCGGAACCCACAGCCACTCCGTCTTGGAAGGGTTGAGCCTGAGTCGGTTGTCATCCATCCAGACCCGTACGGCTTCCACACACCGGGACATCACTTCGATGGCCTCGTTGGGGTGGTTCGGGGTGGAAATGTACAGCTGAGTTAACTACCGTACTTTTCGGAGTATAAGATGCACCAAGATTTTGAAGAGGCAAAATAAATTTTTTAAAAAAGCACTCTGCAGACCTCCCCAAAACGGCCCGTTTTTTTTGCAAAAACAGGCCAGTTTTTTTAAAAAAGAAATGGCATGCATAGCCTTTAGGAGACTTATAAAGTGTTCCTGGGGGCTGCGGGGGGGCAAATTGAGCAAAAAACAGCCCCTTTTTCGCTCATTTCTGCCCTTCCCAGCCCCCAGGAGCACTCCGAAAGCCTCCTAAAGGCTATGCACGGCCATTTTGATGAAGGGAGCAGGGTTTCAGGAGGCAAAAAAATGCTGTATTCAGTGTATAAGACGCACCCAGATTTTCAGCCTCTTTTTTGAGGTGCATCTTATACTCCGAAAAATACAGTAGTCTGGTAGCTGATGCCCTCCAACATCTAATTGAAAACAGGTTCTTTGCCCCTGAGCATAAAGGAAAGTGCTCACCAACAGAGGAACAACAGATCAGCCCCTAAATTGACCAGATCAGCTCCTAAATTGACACGATCCATAGATAATCAGTCCCTTAAATGACAAGGTGCAAGAGAAGGAAGACCAACTGGAATTGTAGCTGGGATTGATTACAAAAAAAGGCATTCGATTGCCTGCTACACCACTAGATAATCAACTGCCTCAAAAATAACAGGAATCAACATCAGTAGATTTGTGCGAAGATCAATGACACAAGGGAAGACACAGTTGCCGGTCAATGGTGATAGATTGGGAGAAGTTTAATATCAAGAGAGGAATCTTTCAAAGAGACTCACTATCACCGCTACTGTTTATCATGCATTGATTCTTCTGTCAACAATCCTGAAAAAAATCAGGCGATGTCTATCAAATATCAAAAAACATCTACCGGATCATCCCATCTGTTTTACATGGATGACCAGTATCAAGACAGTTATTAAGGGAGTTGTTAGGGATGTAAACCTAGGCTTGGCTTGGCAATGTATATAAGGTATGATTACTTTACTGTTACTTTAAATGCTTAAGAGATGTAATTGGTTTATTACCTCAAGCAGCTATAAGAGGGAGCCAGAATGGCTTTTAGCTCTCTGTTTTGTTAGAAGCTGGTTGGTGTATACTGAGGAATTGTGGTTTGCTACTGTTTAGCTATATTTTGTGTGTTAGACTGACTATTTTTGATAACTGAATTACTGAACCGTGTATGATTTGGACTGTTAATCGGACTCTGAATACCTATATATTTCTACATAGTAAACTACTATATTTTTATACTATTCAGTGTCTCTGTATGCTGGTTTGTGCGTGTTATTCCATATCACTCTCATTACGCTTCTCTGCATACTCACTCTCCTAACGGGGAGCTTAATTACTTAACAGGCGTTTTGCCCCATCTTAGCACAGTTAGTACTGGCAATAGTGCTTAGATTTATATACCGCTTCACAATGCTTTTACAGCCCTCTCTGAGTGGTTCACAGAGTCAGTATCTTGCCCCCAACAACCTGGGTCCTCATTTTATTGACCTCGGAAGGATGGAAGGCTGAGTCAACCTTGAGCTGGTCAAGATCGAACTCTTGGCTGTGGGCAGAGTTCGCCTGCAATAGCAATACCACTTAGATTTATATACCACTTCACAGTGCTTTGCAGCCCTCTCTAAGTGGTTTACAGAGTCAGCATATGGCCCTCAACAATCTGGGTCCTCATTCTATCGACCTTGGAAGGATGGAAAGCTGAATCAACCTTGAGCCGGTCAGAATCGAACTGCTAGCAGTGAGCAGAATTAGCCTGCAATAGCAATAGCAATAGTACTTAAGACTTATATATCACTTCACAGTTCTTTAAAGCCCCCTCTAAGCAATTTACAATCAGCATTTTGCCCCCAACAATCTGGGTCCTCGTTTTACCCGACCTTGGAAGGCTGAGTCAACCTTGAGCCAGTCAGGATTGAACTCCTGGCAGTCGGCAGAATTAGCCTGCAATCCTGCATTCTAACCACTGCTCCACCACAGCTCGGTTTTTACATGAATCATTGCAGTTGTTAAGTTAGTAGCACGGTTGTTAACTTAATCTTGCTTCCCCATGGACTTCGCTTGTCAGAAGGTTTGCAAAAGGGGATCACATGACCCCCAGGATTCTGCAACCGTCATAAATCCGAATCAGTTGCCAAGGGTCTGAATTTAAATCACATAATTATATGGATGCTGCAACGGTCGTGTGAAAAACAGTGATAAATCACTTTTTCCAGTGCCGTTGTAACTATGAATGGTAATTAAATGAACAGTTGTTAAGTCGAAGAGTATCTAAAAGTAAAGGTTCCCCTCACACATATGTGCTAGTCGTTCCTGACTCTAGGGGGCAGTGCTCATCTCCGTTTCAAAGCTGAAGAGCCAGCACTGTCCGAAGACGTCTCCGTGGTCATGTGGCCAGCATGACTCAATGCCGAGGGCGCACAGAACGCTATTTCCTTCCCACCAAAGGTGGTCCCTATTTTTCTACTTGCATATTTTACGTGCTTTCGAACTGCTAGGTTGGTAGAAGCTGGGACAAGGAACGGGAGCTCACTCTGTTACACGGTGCTAGGGATTTGAACCGCCGAACTGCCGACCTTTCTGATCAACAAGCTCAGCATCTTAGCCACTGAGCCACCGCGTCCCTATATTTCACAAAACAGCAGCTATGGGCACATCCATGGCTCAAACCTTTCTTAAAACAAGCCCCTCCTCAAGATTTGAGACCCCTGATGGTCATGGCAGCATTTGGGAAGGGCTTGGGGGAAATTTTGGAAGCTTCTGTTCATACTAACCCATTTTAATTTATCACCCTATATCAGATTTCATGGATTCCGGCTCCCGAGAAAAGAAACGTTTATGTATGTTCAGCTCTTGGAAGGAAGAAAGAAGAGGTGGAACCAGGGGAGGAGAGAGGTCAGGGATAAAGAGACAAAATAATTTTGGCAGTTAGAGATATTCATATATCTAAGGAAGTGGATTGGAACCCACAAAACTTGATGAGATAATAAAATGAAATTGGTTCGTCTTTAAAGTGCCCCCAAATCCTTCTTCCCCCACCTACCTTCCTTCCTTCCTTTCTCCCTCCCTCCTATGCATTTATTTATTATTTCTCTCCTTCCTCCATTCTCTTTCTTTCTTTCTTTCTTTCTTTCTTTCTTTCTTTCTTTCTTTCTTTCTTTTTCTTTCTTTCTTTTTCTTTCTTTCTTTTTCCTTCTTTCTCTCTCTCTCTTTCTTTCTTCCTCTTTTTTTCTCTCCCTTTCTTTCTTTCTCTCTTTCTCTCTCTCTCTTTCTTTTTTCTTTTTCTTTCCTTTTCTTTCTCTCCCCCTTTCTTTCTTTTTCTCTTTCTCTCTCTCTTTCTCTCTCTTGCTCCCTTTCTTTCTTTTTCTTTCTTTTTCTTTCTCTTTCTTTCTTTTTCTTTCTCTCTTTTTCTTTCTTTCGCTCTCTTTCTTCAAGAGAGTTTCACATACTCATAGTTTCGGTGTGCGGTGAACCGATGGTAAAATTATGAGAAACCCCCCTCTGATCATGGTGCTGTCCAGATCTGTGGGGACTACAATGCCCAGAGTGCTGGAATGGAATTCTGGGTGTTGTAATCCCAGTCCTTCTGGAGGACACCTGATTGGGGAAAATGCCCTGAAAGTCCGAGGAAATCTTAGGCCAGAACAGCGTTTTTCAACCATAGCAACTTGATGATGTGTGGACTTCAACTCCCAGAATATTTCACCAGCCAATATAATCCCCACCTTGCCAACTGCACACAGTTAAGAGTTCTTTGTTTTCAACCACCTGCAAACCATACCTCTGGAAAATAGAGTTTTTTCCGCAATTTATGTCTCGGACAAAGTTGTCGGCTGGCAAGCCAGCAAAAGAGGGGAAGGAAGGAAGGAGGAGGGAAAGGGGGTGATGAAAAATTATTTGCCAAACCCCATGCCCTAAAGATACTTGTATGGACAACAATTACAGCTCCTTAATTAACTGGAATTTCGGTTCTCCCGTCAACCGTAGCTTGTCCGGTGCTAAAGTTATGCCACTGGTGATGTCGGGAACTAGTTAATGAATATAAATCAAACGGTTTATAGTTAGCAAACGTGTAATAGGGTTGCAGTGTGCAGAATTTCAATGTAAAACGCCGGAGGATAGGAACATACCATTCGTAATGTACACACACACACAAATTGGCACACTTTTCTGCTTACAAAAGGGACAATATTAGATCCTAGATTTTAGAAAAGGACCCTCTGAGGCCAGGAGAAATTCCTTAAGAGAATCGGACCCCCACCCCTGGTTGAAAGGCCTTCCTGAATCCCACCTCACTTCTTCCAGGGTTCCTGAGCCAGGAGGAATCCATTTCTTCTTGGTCATATGGTTGCTTCATGTGATGCTTGGTAGTGTGCCCTGAAGGCAGAGGCATTGAAGGTGACTTCTGGGGTCACGCCGTGAAGGATAACCAGTAAAAGCCAGAGTTGGGAATGACCAAGGCTTAAGCCAAAAGCAGAGTAACAAAAACACCTCAAGTCTATGAACCAACACAAATACTGCATGGCATTTAAGATAGACCCCAAAGTGGTCAAACGTAAGGTCTCCTTAAGAGCTTTTGATAGGTCAATCGAAATGAATTAACAGATTAACAGAGTCGGAAGGGACCCTGTAGGTCATCTAGTCCAACCCTCTGGCCAAGCAGGAGACCTTACACCATTTCTGACAGATAGCAGTCCAGTCTCTTCTTGAAAGCTTCCAGTTATGAAGCTCCCACAACTTCTGAAGGCAACTTCTGTTCCATGGGTTGATTGTTCTCACTATCAGAAAACTCCTCCTTAGTTCTAGGTTGAATCTCTTCTTGATCAGTTTCCATCCATTATTCCTTGTCTGGCCTTCAGGTGCTTTGGAAAACAAGTTGACCCCTTCCTCCCTGTGACAGCCCCTCAAATATTGGAAGACTGCTGTCATGTCTCCCCTGGTCCTTCTTTTCATTAAACTAGACATACCCAGTTCCTGCAACTGTTCTTCATATGTTTTAGCCTCCAGTCCCCTCATCATCTTTGTTGCTCTTCTCTGCACTCTTTCTAGAGTCTCCACATCTTTTTTATAGTGCGGTGACCAAAACTGAATGCAGTATTCTAGGTGTGGCCTTACTAAGGCTTTACAGAGTGGTATTAGTATCTTTCTTGATCTTGATTGAATCCTTCTGTTAATTATACAGAACATAGAATCATAGGGCTGGAAGGGACCTTGGAGATCTTCTAGTCCACCCCCCCCTTGCTGAAGGCAGGAATTATACCACCCTCGAAAAATGATTGTCTAGTCTACTTTAGAAAATTTCCAGTGATGGAGCACTTACAACTCTGAGAGGGAAGTGTTAACATCCACTGTTTAATTGTTCTCACTGTCAGACAATTTCTCCTTAATTCTTGGTTGGATCTCCCTTTAATGATCTTCTATCTGTTACTTCTTGTCCTACTCTCTGAAAATCCTATATGTAGCATGCTTGAGTAGAGGTTGAGAGGCTTAATTTGGAAGATCACACCAAGGTAAAGGTAGCAGTAGGCAAGGTGTAAAGGACAAATTATGTTCTTGCTGATAGCCACGTTAGCCAGAGCAAGCAAACTAAAGTTACATGATGACATTGGAAGGGAAGAAAACACATAATGAGAACCAGTTTGGTTTAGTTTTAAGGCACCAGGCTAGAAAGCAGCAGATCGTGAGTTCAAGTCTCACTTTAGGCATTAAAGACAGCTGATTTTGGACCAATTTGTCAGAGTTTGCAGCAGCAATCACATCCAGAAAGCACACACAGGTAACTGATTCAGCAGGATTCGTTAACTTCTCTTTATATATAATATAAGACATACGACATATATACAATACTAAAAGCAGGTTTTCCAACCTGGGAGCTAATACAAGCAAACACAGCTTCTGTTTTAGTTTTGAGCAGCAGTTTAGAGCTTTAGTACAGAACAATTGAACTAAGCCACGCCCAGGCTCCTAGCTGTCTCCAGCAAATACTGTTTCAGTTTCCAAACAGCCATCATTGGCTGACCCAGTTGCCATGTCTATTCATTGGCTGACCTTCTTACCATGTCCCTGCCAAGTCATGAAGTCTCATACACACTGACACAATCACCAGGAGATTGTGAGTTCTAAACCTGATTTAGGCATGAAAGTCAGCTGGTTGACCTTGGGCCAATCACCAGAAGACTGAGAATTCTAATCCCGTTTTACACATGAAAGCTGGTTGGTTGACTTTGGACCAATCACCAGGAGATGATGAGTTCTATTCCTGCCTTAGGCATCAGGTGACTTAAGTCCAGTCAGTCTCCCTCTGTCCAAACCCACCTCGCAGGGTTGTTATTGTGGGGGGGAAAAGGAGCAGGAAGGAATATTTTATTTATTTATATATAAAATTCATAAGCCACCCATCTTATCTCAAGGTGAATCTGGTACGGTGCTTGTTCGTCGCCTTGAGTTATTTATAAAAATAATAAAGGCAGGATGTAAATAAATAAAATAATATTTAAAGCATGGCTTTAAAATTAAACAACGCCAGCTAAATAGAATTAGCAAGATTTTCCTCCATGTGTATTTCATATCTGACTTCCTTCATGTTACACTTTGGAGCCCATATCTGGAGTGGAATTATCAAAACAAAACTTTTGTGGACTGTAGGAACTCCAGGTCACAACACCTGTGTGCAGTGGTGGGATTCAAATAACTTAACAACCAGTTCTCTGCCCTAATGAGCAGCTGGGTAGGTGTGGCTCAGTGGTCATGTGACCGTGTGGGCGTGGCCAACTCAATGTCACTCACATCGATGGGCGCTTCACCTTAGCTGTTACAATGTAACGAGGGTCAACCGGAGAGGCAGTTTCTATAAGCAGGGCAATCAAGATTAGGCTAGAAACAACACCAGAATGTTTCCTTCCTGCCTTCCTTACAGGATTAGCCCTGTAAAGTGGAAAAAAGCAAAAGGCAATTTCTTCCAACAACCGGTTCTCCAAACTGCTTAGAAAAGTTAACAACCGGTTTTCCCGAATAGGTGCGGCTGAATCTCACCACTGCCTGTGTGCAAATCCTCACAAGATGGTGGGAAAACAAGATGGCGGAGTGTCACTGCTCCAAGGTCACCTGCTGTTCTTCGGGGAGGAATTCTCTGCACACTTTTGGTGTCTACTTTTGGTGACCCAAAGCAAACTTTGCTTCATCTTCCAACGTAATTCCTTTGTGTCGAAAGTCCCAGACAGCACTTGGCAATTAACCCAGTTTATCAGTTCTCTCCTTTTCTGGGTTTCTGAGAAGGACATAAGCAAGTCCCCGATAGGGATTTTAAATTCGTTTTAATCAATGTAGTAAAAAGAGGAAGAATCACAGGCCAAGAGACCAGACCCCATTCAGTGTCCGAGCACTACGCTGTTCAGTGCAATCGGTCAGTGAAAGACAGGTCTCCTTCGTTGTTAATGCAGACACAAAAACAATCGCACTATTGACCACTATTTGGGGTGGGTAATATGCAGATTGCAGAGGCGCAGTTCATAAGTAAGGCAAAGAAATTAAAGGCCTAAGATAGATAGATAGATAGATAGATAGATAGATAGATAGATAGATAGATAGAGACAGACAGACAGACACACACACAGACACACACACAAATGGCTGTCTCTCTGTGTGTATGTGTGTGTGTGTTCCAGCATAACTCTAGAAAGCCTCAAACAATTTCAACCAAACTTGGTACACAGATGACTTACTCTCTGGAAACAAATACTGTGGGGGTAAGACACCCCTAACACCCCTCAGGCACAACAGGCTGTTCAGATACAGCCAGTTGTGCCTTAAAACGGCTTCTACTGTACTGCCATAAAATGGCTTCTACTGTACAGCGCTGAGGACTTGCCATGGTAATGTCTTCACAGTACTCCACAAGGGGGCTCCCTCTGGTAAGGGGGGAAATACAACATTAGAAATTATGTTTGGTCTGGACAATTTTTCCCCTATAAATAAATACTCAGACAACGCCGGGTTATCAACTAGTAAGAAAATAAAGCAGAAAAAATGAATACAGGCGATCCTTGATTTAACAGCCATTAGTGAGTGTCTGAAGGCACAACGGCACTGAAAAAAGCACCTTATGACTGTTTTTCACATTTACGACCGTTGTAGCAGCCTCATGGCAACGTGATCAAAATTCGGCAACTGGTTCATATTTTCGACAATTGCAGTGTTGTGTGATCCCCGTTGCGACCTTCTGACACGCAACGTCACTGAGGAAGCCAGATTCACTTCACTAATTTAACAACTGCAAAGATTCACTTAAGAACCGTGGCAAGAACGATCGTAAAATGGGGCAGAACTCGCTGAACGAACTGTCCAGACTTAGCAACCTAAAATTTTGGGTTCAGTTGTGGTCATAAGTCGAGGATCATTTCTCGTCTCAGGATGGTGCAAGTCACCCACTTCTGTATTCAGTCCACAGTCAGTTGGCAACCAGACATTCCTGACTCAATTGCTCCTTCGTTTATCACATACAGATGATCCTCGACTCACAACGACGGTTGCTAAGTGAACCTGACTTCCCCATTGACTTTGCTTGTCGGAGGGTCACAAAAGGGGATCCCATCATATATATGGGTCAGTTGTCAAGCATCTAAATGTAAATCACATGCCCACGGGGATGCTGCAATGGTCAGAAGTGTGAAAAACAGTCATAAGTCCCTTTTTTAGTGCCGTTGTAACTTTGAACGGTCACTAAATGAACTGTTGTAAGTCAAGGACTACCTGTGCAGTGATTCAGTTAGCCACCATGGCAAAAAAAAAAGGTTGTAAAATTGAGTGTGACTTAACAACTGCCTTGCTTAGCATAGGTAATTCTGCTCTCAATTGTTGTTGTGGCGCACCAGCAGCCAGTGGTCCTGAGGGCAGACTCGGACAATGAGGAGGTTGGGGAGGAACATGGGGGCTCTGCATCGGAAGCAGAGATGGGGCCAGGGCCATCTGACAGTTATCAGCTGCCTTCGGAGTCAGAGATCAGTGAGGCAGAAGAACAGCTGGAGCCTGTTCCCAATGCGTGCATGCGCAGAGCTTCCAGGAGAAGGGAACAGCTAAGGAATAAGGGCCAACTCAGGAGTAAAGGCACAAGGGCACGCTGAATGGCTCCTCCCAGAAGAGATAAATAGGAGCAAAAGGGGAGTGGAGTTTGCAGGAGACAATTAGTTCATTAGTGTGAAGATTTGCTTATCTGAGAGTCTCCTTGCCAAGTGTTTCCTTGTACAGCAGTTGCGCCTGGAAGCTGTCGGTCTGGCAACTATCCAAGGACTGATAAGGTCTGTGTTTGCAATTCACCCGTGAAAGACTTTGCTGGATGTGGATGCTAGGAATTCACATTAGCCAAATAAAAAGGGGTGGGGTTTTTTTTTCGGGACAAGGAGTCCGCTTTGTGATTTGGTGAAGTCTATGTCAGAACAATTGTGGTCATAACTTAAAAATACAACCGTATTTTTCGGAGTATAAGACGCACCTTTTTCCCTCAAAAAAGAGGGTGAAAATCTGGGAATGTCTTATACATTGAATACGGCATTTTTGGCCTCCTGAAACTCCGCCCCCTTCAGCAAAATGGCCGTGCATAGTCTTTAGGACAGGGGTGTCCAAACTTGAAGTCCACAAGTCTTAAAGTTCCCAAGTTTGGACAACCCTGCTTTAGGAGGCTTCCAGAGTGCTCCTGGGGGCTGGGAAGGGCAAAAAATGAGTGAAAAACAGGCCATTTTTTGCTCTTTTTTGCCCTCCGAGACCCTAGGAGCACTCTATAAGCCTCCTAAAGGCTATGCATGCCACTTTTTTGACATAAAACGGGCCCGTTTTTGCAAAAGATGGGCCATTTTTAGGAGGTCTACCGAGTGCAAAAACTTGTCTCTTCAAAATCTTGGTGTTTATACTTCGGTACTCTTATACTCCGCTGCGTTTTATAGTCTAAAAAATATGGTAGGTATTTTAGCACATATTTTCACTACATTCAAAAACGCTGCGGCGTTTATTTTCCCGATGTCCCCAATTCTCAAAGCCATCCAGCAGAGGCAAGAACATAGCTGTTTTCACTTCTTCCAATAAATGTCCCCTGCTTTGCACGTCTTATAATGTCTCCATCTATTTCCCCATCTTTAGCAAGCGTTTGACCAAGGTACACAAATTCATCTCCCTCGCTCTAATTTCTTGTCATTTACGATGACTTGCAATCGTTCAGTCCATTTCCCCCCTGTCAAACACCCTGCCTCGGTGGCTCCGTTAATTTTTCAGATCTACGTTGCCTCGTACAATCTGTCTTGCTGAAAATCATCCTGTCAACATGCATGGCGGCATCATCCCTAAAGGTAGTCCTTGACTTACGGCCACCATGGAACCCAAAATTTCGGTTGCTAAGCGAGACAGTTGTTGAGTGAGTTTGGCCCCATTTTATACCCTTTCCTGCCACGGTTATTAAGCGAATCACTGCACTGAAGTGAATGACAGTGTTGTTAAGTGAATCTGGTTGTCAGGCCTGCAGCCATCTTTTCTTTTGGATCTTTGGCCTGCCAACTTTCTATTATTCTACTCTGCATTTGCTATTGTGGGAAAATGGGAAGGGGGATGGTATGGAGTTCGATGATATGTAGCCATAACAAAATTCTTTCTAGAAAGCCAAGGTCATCTTTTGTCTCTGCACCTGACTTGTGGGTATGGGGGAAAGATGGTGAACTTTCAACTGGGTGGGGAAAACCTGGAAGCTTCAGATTCGGGTTTTCCCAGATGTGCCAACATGGCTCTCTTAATAAATTGGAACTTTGAGCAATACTTCGCCTTGGACTCTGATTTAATTTTGGGTGCTATTTGGAACTATGACACTGGCTTCCCCATTGACTTTGCTTGTCAGAAGTTCGCAAAAGGGGATTGCATGACTCTGGAACACTGAGACTGTCATAAATATGAGTCAGTGGCCAAGTGTCTGAATTTGGATCATGCAATGGTCGGTAGTGGGGAAAATGGTCATAAGTCACAGTGCTCTTGCAGCATTACTAGTCACTAAAGAAATGATTGCAATTTGTAAAGAAAATACATGTATGTGTATATCCTTAACCAATGCCCAGTGGTGGGTTTCACATTTTGTTACCACCGGTTCGCCCCTTGCGGCCATGCCATTCATGCGCCAGGCCTTCAGCACATGCACTTTGCTCACATGCGTACCTTACGCGCATGCGACCGGCCTCAAAAACACGTCTAGATAGGATGGCATAGAGCCCTACCCGTGATGTCTGCTACTGATTCAGGTGAATGCCACCTCTGTCAATACCCCTCAAATATCAGAAATATTCTTTATACATTTTCTTTAGATCTTTTAGCTTCTTTCCAAAAGCAACTATTCCTCTTAAAAGTTCAGAAGCCAGAACCAGATGGAAATGTAAGTTTGAAGGGAATATATATACGAAAACACACACACACACACACACACACAACACACGTATATACACACACAACACACATATACACATACACACACACTGGAAGTCTTTAAGAAGATATTGAATAGCCATTTGTCTGAAACGGTATAGGGTTTCCTGCCTAGACAGGGGGTTGGACTAGAAGACCTCCAAGGTCCCTTCCAACTCTGCTATGTATTGTATTGTATTGTATTGTATTGTATTGTATATTTTCGTAGATTTTCACAGGTGTAGGTATGCTGGTTTTGTTGTATTCAGGTCTTTTCCCAGTGTAAGATTGAGATTGTCTTGGCAACGTTTAAGTGAGGTCTCACTCGCCATCTTCAGGCTGGTGTTTTTGGCTTAAAATGTGATCGAGCTGCCGGCAGACCAGAATACAACAAAACCAGCATGTGTGTGTGTGTATGTGTGTGTGTGTGTGTGTAGGTATGCTGGTCTTGTTGTATTCGGGTCTTTTCCCATGTAAGATCAATCTTACACAGGAAAATAAAAAAATAAAAAAATCAAATTTTATTTGATTAGCCGCAACCCTCTCCCGAAGGACTCGGGGCGGCGTGCAATCAAAAGGATAAAATACACATAGGACACACATACATACGAAAAAACAAGGACAATTACATTTGTGCATGGAGGAGAGTAGACCTGCAAGTGAAAGACAATAAACACAGCTAAAAACACAGTTAAAACACAGTTTAAAATCCCCTAAATAAAATTGCTGAATTAAAAACCCCTCAGGAGCGTAACGAAGTTATGGTTGGGCCAGGCCAGATATTTGAAAAAGGTGGGTCTTGAGCTTAACACGGAAGGAGCGGAGGTCTGTAGTGGTCCTAATATCCGGGGGGAGGTCATTCCACAGGGCTGGGCCCGCCACAGAGAAGGCTCTGCTCCTAGGCGCCGCCCCATGGCATTGTCTAGTGGACGGCACCTGGAGAAGTCCCTCTCTGTGCGAGCGAATAGGTCGTAGGGATGTATGGGGCAGAATACGGTCCCGGAGGTAACTAGGTCCTGAGCCATGGAGCGCTTTAAAGATCGTAATCAAAACCTTGAAACGCACTCGATAGACCACAGGAAGCCAGTGCAGCTCGCGCAGGTGTGGTGTCACATGGGAGTACCTGGTGCTCCCCATAATCACCCGCGCGGCCGCATTCTGGACCAACTGTAGTCTCCGAGTGCATTTCAAGGGAAGCCCCATGTAGAGAGCGTTACAGTAGTCCAGGCGAGACGTCACCAGCGCATGGGTGACTGTGCGTAGAGCGTCCCGGTCCAATAGGGGGCGCAATTGGCGCACCAGGCGAACCTGATGGAACGCCCCCCTGGCCACAGCTGTCACATGTTCATCCATGGACAGCTTGGCATCCAGGAGGACGCCCAAATTGCGCGCCCGCTCCACGGGGGCGAGTTGAATGCCCCCAATGGCCAGAGATGGAATTATCTGGTTGAACCGGGGAGCCGGAACCCACAGCCACTCCGTCTTGGAAGGGTTGAGCCTGAGTCGGTTGTCATCCATCCAGACCCGTACGGCTTCCACACACCGGGACATCACTTCGACGGCCTCGTTGGGGTGGTTCGGGGTGGAAATGTACAGCTGAGTATCATCAGCGTACAGGTGGTATCCCACCCCAAAACCACGGATGATCTCACCCAGCGGCTTCATGTATGTGTTGAACAGGAGTGGCAAGAGGACCGACCCCTGTGGCACCCCACAGATGAGGGGGCTTAGGGTCGACCTCTGCTCTCCTGCCAACACACGTTGCGTCCTGCCGGAGAGGTAGGAGCCGCAAGACGGTGCCCCGGATCCCCAACCCCTCCAGTCGGTGCAACAGGATACCATGGTCGATGGTATCAAAAGCCGCCGAGAGGTCTAATAGGACCAGGATAGAGGAACAGCCCCTATCTCTGGCCCTCCAGAGATCATCTACCAACGCGACCAAGGCCGTCTCAGTGCTGTGCCCAGGGCGAAAGCCGGACTGGCGCGGGTCTAGATAATCATTCTCCTCCAGATGTCGTGGAAACTGAGAAGCCACCACACTCTCCACAACCTTCGCCAAAAAGGGGAAAAGACCCGAATACAACAAGACCAGCATACCTACCTACCTACCTACCTACCTACCTACCTACCTATATATGTGTGTGTGTGTGTGCGTCAAACAATGGGTTGTTTGAACTCACACTTGGCTGCTGGCCAACAACAACTTTGATTCCCCCCCCCCCTTCAGACTTGAATTTCCATCTGGTTCTGGCTTCTGGATCTTCACACAACTTTGCTGGAGCCATGTTATATTAAGAAGCAGGAGTTAGATTAGGAGATCCAGCACTACTGGTGAAAGGGAAAGAGAAAAGTGAAGGAAAAAGAAAACCGAAAGGGAAGGGGGAAAGGGAAAGGGAAAAGGGAAGGGGAAAGAGAAGAGGAAAAGGAAGGGAAGGAGAAATGGAAAGGCAGGGAAGGAGGAAGGAAAACCAAAAAGGGAAGGAACAAAGGAAGAAGAGAAGGGAAGGAGAAAAACAAAGAAAGAGAAGCAAAGGGGAAGGAGAAAGGGAAGGGAGAGAAGGAAGGGAAGGGATAAAGGAAAATGACTGGAAGGAGAAATGGTAAGGAAGGGAAGGAGAAAGGGAAGGAGCAAAGGGAAGGGAAGGAGGAAAGCAAAGAGAGGCAAGGAAAGAAAAGAGGAAGGAGGAAGGGAAAGGGAGAGAAGGAAGGAAAGGGAAAAGGAAAAATAATGGGAAATGGAAAAGGAAGGGAAGGAGAAACGGAAATGGAAAAGTGAAGGAACAAAGGAAAGGAAAGAAGAAAGAAAAAAGGTAAGAAAGGGAAGAGGAAGGAGAAAGGAAAGGGATAGGAAAAAGGAAGGAAATGGGAAAGGAAAAAAGGAAGGGAGGAGAAAGAGAAAAGAAAAAGAGAAAGGAAGGGAAGGGAAGGGAGGAGAAAGAGAGAGAGAAAAATAGAAGCCATTTCAATGGAATCAACATGCAAGGCCCATCTAAGTAAAAAATCTCAGGTGGCTAAAATTATTTCTTTCCTCTCTCTATCAAGTATTAGAAATCCTGTTGGACTCCACTTATCGGTCTCCTCCTCGCTCGCAGTTTAGGCACTGCTCCCGTTGTGATTTCTATTAGTACTTTGTGAAGGACATAATTTATTCCAAGGAACTTATATTTTGATTCCCAGCGAGAGATGGGCTGGAGCCAATCCTCTGACCGAGTCAATCTCAGGTGACAGAAAACTTTGGATGCAAAAAATGTCCTGGATTGAATTCTGGGTCTCGTTTTCCACCTATCTTTTTCTTGCCCTGTCTCGTTTCTTCTTTTTCTTTCTTCTTTTATGCTAGGGATAATTAAGGTTTTCTGCCCTTTTCACCAGGCATAAATGGGTTTTGGGGGGGTGCTTTGTTTAAAAATTATCTTGCTCTGTAGGAGGTGCAAAAGTTAAAGGTCAGAGGTCTGAGCTTGTTTCGTGCCGGAGTCTCAAAAACAGAAGGTCCATTGTGCTGCTTTCCAGATTGTGGAGACTGCTACAGTGGTGGGACTCAAAATTTTTAGCAACCAGTTCTCTGCCCAGTTGCTGGGTGAGTGTGGCCATGGAGGGCGTGGCCTAATCAGCCTCCTGCAGCACAGCTGGGGGCGGCCGTTTTGCACCCCCCCCAGGCTTTGGAGCAGTGCTGAAATTCAAATGTTTCTACTATCGGTTCTGTGGGCGTGGCCTGGTGGGCATGACAGGGAAAGGATACTGCAAAATCCCCCATTCCCTCCCCACTCCAGGGGAAGGATACGGGAATGGGCTTCCACTTTGCTCGTAGGACCGTTTTTCACCCTCCGGAGCCTTCAGGAGGTTTCACTGAAGGCTCCGGAGGGCAAAAAACGGACCTACAGACAACCGGAAGTCACAATTCCGGGTTCCCCGTAAGTCCGCTTTTCAACCTCCGGAGCCTTCAGGGAAGCTCTTGAGGCCTCTGGAGGGTGTCCGAGGGGGTGGGGGGAAGGCTGCCTTTGCCCTCCTCAGTCTCCTAGAAAGCCTCTGGAACCTGAGGAGGGCGAAAAAATGGCGCCAAAAGTGGGGGTGGATAGCGCAGATAGCATTATGGGTATGGCACGCCTGCGCACGACCCCCCAGCGCTCCCCCCGCTTTTGGTACGGGAGCCAAAAATGGTTCGCTATCACTGCTATAGAGAATCCAGACTTCTAGATCTTGTGGGATGAGCAGAGACGATTAGGGCAGGGCTCACCAACCTTTCCGATCTCAGGGGCCACTAAATTCATAATTTTAAATCCCACGGACCACTAATATGATCTGCCTAATGACTGGCTGGGTGAGCATGGCTAGGTGGTCATGTGACTGAGTGGGCGTGGCCAGCTTGATGTCACTCACATCAAAGGGCACCTCGCCACCCTCTACTCGCCCCTCCCAGCCACTCCTCGCCTGCCCGGCCGGGCTCCTTAGGACCCCAAGAGGAAGCTGTTGTTGGAGCTAAGCAGCCACCAGGAGAAAGAGTTTGCAAAACAGCTCAGTTCAAATCGGATCTGACCGAGAAGGAGGCTCAGCAGAAGCACCTCACTGAGGACTTCCAGCATAGGCTTTCCAAGTAGAGGGAAGACCTGCAGGAGGGCAAGACCAGGTACCGGCGCCTGGAGGCTCAGCAGGCTGAGATGGTCAGCCAGTTCCAGACCATGATGCAGTCCCACTGGAACGAGGCCCTCCGGGCTCTTCGCCACCGGTGGTGCTTCCCTCCAGCCTTTGCCCAAAGCCCCACACCAGGAGGCTGAAGCATAACCCAAGTCAGAATTTCTGCCCCCCTCCGACCCACACAAAAAGACCCCGAAGGGGGAGACTCTCTGCAGCAACACAAGCATTCATTGCACATATCCATCCCAGGGGCCGTAGTTTGAGGACCCCTGATTTAGTGCAATATAAAAAATGCAAATTATTTTTCTGCGGACCACCAAAGTTTTCTCGACGACCACCACTTGGTGACCCCTGCATTAGAGGCAGGCGTTCCTGAAGATCCCTAGCAACAGATCCTCCTTTGTGGCACTAGGACTGATACATATTTTGCACCTTATTTGAAGTGGTAAAAAAACATGATCGGAAGGAAGCCAGCAATGCACATTTCACACTCTAACGGAAGTTTGAGTTTGCAAGTGAATTTTGCAGGAATGCTGCTTAAATCTCCATTCAGTTGGCAACTGAGTTTGCAGCAGAGTTCAGAAGGGGGTTGTTGTAGGGTCAGAAAACCATCTGGCCTATGTCTAACAAAATAAAATAAAATGAAGAAAAGAGATGCAATCTGGAGGTACAGGAAGTTGTTTGCAATGATGGGACCCGTGATTCGGTTTCTTGGCTTCATCCCTCCAAATTTCTGAAACTCTTCCAAAGACGTTTGAAAACGGGTGAGAGGAAAGTAACAACTAGCCCCATGAGATATTATAGGGGTTATTTCATCTTCACTGTCCTAAATGTTAAGAAAGATATGAGGATTGAGATATTCCTGCCCTTAGGTTGTTATGAAGTGGCCAGAGACAGTGTGTGTGTGTGTGTGTGTGTGTGTGTGTGTGTGTATACTTGTGTAGTGTGTATATACATTACTTGTGTAGTGTGTGTAGTGTCTATACATGTGTGCCCTACACAAGTATACACACACACACACACACACTTCCTTATTATTAAGATCCCTACAAGGATATCCTTCCTTCCTTCCTTCCTTCCTTCCTTCCTTCCTTCCTTCCTTCCCCCTCCCTCCCTTTCTCTCTCTTTCTCCTTACTTCCTTACTTTCTTCCTTCCCACTCCCTTTCTCTCTCTTTTTCTCCTTCCTTCCTTCCCTTCCTTCCTACCCCTCCCTCCCTTTCTCTTTTTCTCCTTCCTTCCTTCCCTTCCTTCCTACCCCTCCCACTCTTTCTCTCTCTCTTTCTTCTTCCTTCCTTCCCCCTCCCTCCCTTTCTCTCTCTTTCTCCTTCCTTCCTTCCTTCCCCCTCCCTTTCTCTCTCTCTTTTTGCTTCCTTCCTTCCCCCTCCCTCCCTTTCTCTCTCTTTTTCTCCTTCCTTCCTTCTGTCAATCCCTTCGTTTTATACCCTTTCCTGGGCTTTGAACTTCCTGGGGCAGAGGAAGAGTAACCTGATTGGTTGCTGTCAGAGGTCATAGCTAGCTTTGTAGGTTGACTGTGTGCTATGTTTGGTTAAAACTTGGTGGCAATGAAATGGCTCTGCCTGAAGGGGGAAGATCTTTGTTATGTAGAATAGACTGACTCAGGCCTTAATGGCCCATTCACAAAGGTGGGGGTGGCTGATTTTCTCCCTCTCTAAGTTTCTACTTCTCTTTTTAGGGGAAATATTCTGCCTTTTGAGTGTATCCCAAAATATTTCACTTCTCCGGAGGCTCTCTGGAGGCCGAAAATGGGCTTCCGGAACTTCTGGAAGGCCCGTTTTTTGCCCTCCATGGACTTCAGAGACTTTCCTTGAGCCACGGGGAAGGTGAACATGGCTTCCCCCTGGGCTACGGAGTGTCCCTGGAGCCCGAAATGGGCCCATTTCTGGCTTTTCAGAGCCACCGGGAGGCCCGTTTTTTGCCCTCCCTGAACCTCTGTGCAGGCTCTGGGCACTTACCTGGTATCCAAAATGGGCCACTTGATGACTCCTGGGAGGGGAGGAGGGGCAGGGTGGGCAGGACCAGCCAGGAGTGGGATTGAGGGGTTCACCGAACTGTGCCGAACCTTCGCTAGAGGATGGACCCCACGCCTGGCCATACCTTATTCCTGCAACTGTTCTTCCTGTGGGGTTTTTTTTCTCTCTCCAGGCAAAGCTTTGGAAAGCCCCCTGAAGGGAGTTGGTCTTCTCCATTTTTTTTTCTCCTCCTGGCGGAAAGTCGGAAGGATGGAATGTAGCAGCTGACCTGCTTTTTGAATTTAGAACGTTCATTAATAGGATATTACACCATATGCTTAATGCTGCCTTACCTTCCTCCCCTCCCGCTCCTTCTCCTTCTTCTCCCTTGCAGCTGCCAAATGGAGAGGCTTCCTAATTAGTAATGGCACAATAGGAATATTCAGAGGCTAATGTAGTGGGTGGGGATGTGAAGGAGTTTGCTTGGCCTGAAATGAAAATATTTCTCCGCCCGAAGCCCAGGGATGTCGTGATACCCTCCTTCAAAATAAAGAGAGAGGGGGGAGGAAGGCAGAAGGGAGGGGAACAGCGTGATCTTTGACAAATTGTGGAATAAATTTACCAAACAACCTGATGAACAAAACAAAGGGCTTTCAAAAAAAAATATGGCATTAACCTAAGGAATCCTTCTTCCGCTGGGTGACAACACATGTTCGTGTGTGTGTGTGTGTGTTTAAAGGAAAGATGGGAGGTGTTTAGGCAGGGAAACATTTGTCAAAATAGCAATAGAATAGAATAGAATTCTTTATTGGCCAAGTGTGATTGGACACACAAGGAATTTGTCTTTGGTGCCTATGCTCTCAATGCACATATGACATCAATAGCAAAATGAAAGCCCATCTGTGTAAAATGTAGGTTTTTACACCCTGCTAAGTCACTGATGGTATTCAAGGTACAGGCAATCCTCGAGTTACAACTGTTTGTTTAGTGACGGTTGCAACAGCAGTGAAAAAAGTGACTTATGATGGTAGTGAGATAGTGAGTTCTAGTCCCTTCTTAGGCATGAAAGCTGCCTGGGTGACTTTGGGCCAATCACTAGGAGATTGTGAGTTCTAGTCCTGCCTTAGGTATGAAAGCTGACTGGGTGATTTTGGGCCAATCACCAGGAGACAGTGAGTTCTAGTCCTGCTTTAGGTATGAAAGCTGACTGGGTAACTTTGGGACAATCACTAGGAGACGGTGAGTTCTAGTCCCTTCTTAGACATGAAAGCCAGCTGGGCCAATCACTAGGAGATGGAGAGTTCTAGTCCCACCTTAGGCACGAAACCTGACTGGGTGACTTTGGGCAAATCACCAGGAGATAGTGAGTTCTAGTCCTGCCTTAGCCCAACCACCTCATAAAGTTTTTGTTGTGGAGAAAAATAAGGGGAAGAAGAGACATTGGATATGATCACTGCCTTGAGTTGTTTATAAAAATAATAAAGATGAGATGAAGAATAAATAAATAAATAAATAAATAAATAGACAAATAAATAAATTTAATTCTGGCAAAAGAAACAATAAATCATGGTCATATGACTGCAGGATAATTCCAATGTCATGTGACCACAAGGGTGAGATGGGACTCAGACATCAAAACTTGGGGACCTTGGAGGTCTTCTAGTCCCACCCTCTGCTTAGGCAGGAAACCCTACACCACTCCAGACAAACGGTTATCCAACATCTTCTTAAAAACTTCCAATGTTGGAGCATTCACAACTTCTGGAGGCAATTCTGTTCCACTGATTAATTGTTCTAGCTGTCAGGCAATTTCTCCTTAGTTCTAAGTTGCTTCTCTCCTTAATTAGTTTCCACCCATTGCTTCTTGTTCTACTCTCAGGTACCTTGGAGAATAGCTTGACTCCCTCTTCTTTGTGGCAGCCCCTGAGATATTGGAAGACTGCTATCATGTCTTCCCTAGTCCTTTTTTCTCTTAAGCTAAACATGCCCAGTTCCTGCAACCGTTCTTCCTATGTTTTAGTCTCCAGTCCCCTAATCATCTTTGTTGCTCTTCTCTGCACTCTTTCTAGAGTCTCCACATCTTTTCTACATCGTGGCGACCAGAACTGAATGCAGCATTCCAAGTGTGGCCTTACCAAGGCATTATAAAGTGGTATTAACCCTTCACATGATCTTGATTCTATCCCTCTGTTGATGCAGCCTAGAACTGTGTTGGCTTTTTTGGCAGCTGCTGCACACGGCTGGCTCCTATTTAAATGGTTGTCCACTAGGACTCCAAGATCCCTTTCGCAGTTACTACTATTGGGCAAGGTACCACCTCTACTGTACCTGTGCATTTTGTTTTCCTTGCCTAAATGTAGAGTTACAGTTGCTAAGCAACTGGTCATTAAGTGGGGACTGTCTGTGATTAGGTTGAACATGTTGGATAAACGCAATCTCAAGTTATAGTGGGTTTCCCCTCCAACATTTGGTTGGTTTTCACAGCTGGAGCATCATTTCTGGAGAAGCAAAACATTCTTCCTGCAAAACTCGCCAGCTTTCCAAAAACCTCTTTAAAATATTCAAATTCATTCTTCTATCCATATGACAGCCAAAGCAAGGGAACAGGAGGAGGATGAAACTAATATTGATCAAATAAACCATAATGAATGTTCCTCTTGACTGGACCAATTAACATTCCAAGAGATAATTTTGCTAACTAATGATTAACCCATTTAAATAGAAAGGCCTGGGATTTCTCTCCTGTGGATTGATGTTAGTTTATCTCTCTCTCTCTCTCCCTCTCTCTCTCTCTGACTCATTCTTTTTTTTTTTAAAGCAGGAACATAATCAAACCGGATAAATCTGAGTGACAGGAATAACATAATTGTTTCGGGAGGAACAAGAACTTTACAGATTCTAGGGTTGTTTTCTAAATTTCATTCGCAGGACCCTGGGACACTGTAGCGGTCGTAAGTCCGAACCAATTGCCAAGCACCTGAATTTTGATCACATGATCATGGGGGGGGTGTTGGCCACAAGGGTCGTAACTGTGAAAAATGGCCGTAAGTCCCGCATTCCAGTGCCGTTGTAACTTTGAAAACTCACTAAGTGAACCGTTGTAAGTCGAGAACTACCCGTATTATTTATTTATTTACTTGCTTGTTTGTTTGCCATTCAGGTAATCCTCAACTTGCAACCATTCGTTTAGTGACATTAGAAAGTGCATCAGCACTGAAAATGAAATGACTTATGACTGTTTTTCATAGTTAACGACTGTTGCAGAATCCCCATGGTCACAGGATCAAAATTCAGACACTGGGCAACTGACTTATATTTATGACGGTTGCCCTGGGCCATGCGATCCTCTTTTGTGAAACCCGACAAGCAAAGTCAATGAGGAAGACAGATTCACTTAACAACTGTATTCCTCACTTAATGATTGTGGTGATTCACTTAACAACTGTGGCCAGCAAAGTCTTAAACTGGGACAAAAACTCACTTAACAATACAATACAATACAATACAATACAATACAATACAATACAATACAATACAATACAATACAATACAATACAATACAATACAATAGCAGAGTTGGAAGGGACCTTGGAGGTCTTCTAGTCCAACCCCCTGCCTAGGCAGGAAACCCTATACCGTTTCAGACAAATGGTCATCCAACATCTTCTTAAAGACTTCCAGTGTTGGGGCATTCACAACTTCTGGAGGCAAGCTGTTCCACTGATTAATTGTTCTAACTGTCAGGAAATTTCTCCTTAATCTCAGGTTGCTTCTCTCCTTGATTAGTTTCCACCCATTGCTTCTTGTTCTACCCTCAGGTGCCTTGGAGAATAGTTTGACTCCCTCTTCTTTGTGGCAGCCCCTGAGATATTGGAACAATGCTATCATGTCTCCCCTAGTCCTTCTTTCTCTTAAGCTAGAAATACCCAGTTCCTGCAACCGTTCTTCATATGTTTTAGTCTCCAGTCCCCAAATCATCTTTGTTGCTCTTCTCTGCACTCTTCCTAGAGTCTCCACATCTTTTCTACATCGTGGCGACCAGAACTGAATGCCGTATTCCAAGTGTGGCCTTACCAAGGCCTTATAAAGTGGTATTAACAACTGTCTTCCTTAGCCATGGAAATCTGAGGCTCCATTGTGGCTGTAAATCAAAGCCTCCTCCATTCCTATGTCATGCCAAGAAGCAGTTCTGGATAAGGAGAAGAAAATGGCGGCCAGCCAACAGTTGAAAATCAAGTCAAACATTTTACAGCAATAGCACTTAGACTTATATACCGCTTCACAGTGCTTTACCGCCCTCTCTAAGCGGTTTACAGAATCAGCCTGTTGCCCCCAACAATCTGGCTCCTCATTTTACCCACCTCAGAAGGATGGAAGGCTGAGTCAAGCTTGAGCCTGGTGAGATTCGAACTGCCAAATTGCAGGCAGCGGACAGTCAGCAGAAGTAGCCTGCAGTACCACACTCCAACCACTGCGCCACCTCAGCTCCTTTCTGCGATTTATTTCTCTTTTTAAAACCTATATGCAACTTTTCCTTCCAGAGCTGAAGAGGGTCTATGAACCACTCTCTCCTTCAGGTTTTCACACCACCACAACAACCCTGTGAGGTAGGGCTGGGAAAGCACTTTTGGCCCAGATCCCCCACTGCCTCTATGATTAAGCTTATACTAGAATCTGGGTCATCCTTCCTATTCTTGGTTCAGCTCATCAATTGGCTCTCCTTAATGGCCCTATTCCACAATATTAAGAGAGGTGGTGGGGGGGGGGAGAAGCATGTCATTTCTCTCTTGGCTTGGGTATGATAATGATCTTTGTAAGAAGATCAGCTGGGCTGCTTGGCAGTCTATTGGAATTATGTAAACTGTGCTCTGAATATTAAATATTCATCGCGCCCGTATTAAAACCCAACAGCATCTTTTAGGGAAAATAATTAAATGATATTTGATTTTGCCTTTAAGAGTCAGGGGTCATATATGACTGCACAAAAGCTTCATCAATATTAAGGTATTTTTCAGCCAACGCACCTTCACTCCACTTTGGAGCATGAATCATGCATACGGTTCCTTCCTTTCTTTCTTTCTTTCTTTCTTTCTTTCTTTCTTTCTTTCTTTCTTTCTTTCTTTTCTTTCTTTCTTTCTTTCTTTTTCTTTCTGTCTTTTCTTACTTTCTCTTCCTTCCTTCCTCTTTCACTCGCCTGTCTTCTACACCATGAATATATATATATATATATATATATATATATATATATATATATATATATATATATATATATATATATATATATATATATATATGTTGTATTTGTACTGATAAATTTGTACTGTATATATATATATATATATATATATATATATATTATATATATATATATATATATATATATATATATATATATATATATATATATATATATATATATTATATATATATATATATATATATATATGTTTTCGTAGATTTTCACGGGTGTAGGTATGCTGGTTTTGTTGTATTCGGGTCTTTTCCCGTGTAAGGTTGAGCCCACGCTTGAAGATGGCAGGTGAGATCCTGCCAAAACGTTGCAAAGACAATCTCAACCTTACACGGGAAAAGACCCGAATACAACAAAACCAGCATATACATATATATATATGCTGGTTTTGTTGTATTCGGGTCTTTTCCCGTGTCTCTCTCTCTCTCTCTCTCTCTCTCTATATATATATATATATATATATAGATAGATAGAGAGAGAGAGAGAGAGAGAGAGAGAGAGAGAGAGAGAGAGAGAGAGAGAGAGAGAGAGAGAGAGAAAGAAGGAAGGAGGAAGGAAGGGAGGGAGGGAGGGAGGGAGGGAGAGCTCTGGCATTTTCCAATATCAGAGGGGAACAAAATAACCCTGGGAATATCAAACAGTTGTAATAGTTTGTTCTGACCTAAGCTTCCCCAGCAGCACAAAGTCGAGTCCTCGTCCCGATAAACCCCTTTTATTTAATTTACAGTGAATTCCTCTCCAGCAAAGTCTTTCCTCTCCCACAGTGTTTCAAAATAGATCACAGTTACCGACCTTTAACAGGATTGGAGAGTGGCCAGGCCGATATCTTTCAGATGCCGCAATACTTGGCAAGGAATGAACGAATTGTCTCCTGCAAACTCCACTCCCCTTTCGCTCCTCTTTTATTCCCTCTGGGAGGGGCCATTCGAATTGTCAAGTTGTTCCACTGGTTAAATGTTCTAAGTGTCAGGAAATTTCTCCTTAGTTCTAGGTTGCTTCTCTCCTTGATTAGTTTCCACCCATTGCTTCTTGTTCTACTCTCAGGTGCTTTGGAGAATAGCTTGACTCCCTCTTCTTTGTGGGAACCCCTAAGATATTGGGATCCTGCTATCATGTCTCCTCTAGTCCTTCTTTTCATTAAACGAGACATACCCAGTTCCTGCAACCGTTCTTCATATGTTTTAGTCTCCAGTCCCCTAATCCTCTTTGTTGCTCTTCTCTGCACTCTTTCTAGAGTCTCCACATCTTTTCTACATCGTGGCAACCAGAACTGAATGCATTATTCCAAGTGTGGCCTTACCAAGGCCTTATAAAGTGGTATTAACACTTCACGTGATCTTGATTCTCTCCCTCTGTTGATGCAGCCTAGAACTGTGTTGACTTTTTTGGCAGCTGCTGCACATGGCTGGCTCTTATTTAAATGGTTGTCCACTAGGACTCCAAGATCCCTTTCACAGTTACTACAGATTTTTTGGGGGGAAAACCTTAAGAAACATGGAGAGATGTGGCTGGAACAACCTTAGTAAGATTAAAAGGGGAAGGGGCTTTCCTGAAAATGATTTTTTAAAAAATAGGGGATCATGGTTGAAGCCCACTTCTGAATTGGTCTTAAGGTGGGCTGGGATGATTTCTCTTAAGAGAGTCATAGCACCCTTGATTGACTCCCCTTGTTCTGTCCATTGCAAGAAGTGACACAAACCTTTCCAGTTTCATTATTGTTTATGTGACAATGGGGGATACAGTCAGCCTTGCCACGTAGGCCAGGCAGGAAACGTGCCTATAGGTAGTCCTTGACTTACAACCATTTATTTAGTAATCATTTGAAGTTACAACAGGGGTGGCTTCCGGCAGACACTGCTGCTGGTTCGCCTGTGGGCATGGTAAGCGTGCACGCTTGACGAATGCTGCGCGCACCTGCGCACTGCAATAAAAATTGTGCTGCGCATGTGCAGAAGCGAAAAACCGGAGAACTGGTTCGGGGATGTGGCAGGCCTAAGTTGCTGCCTGTTCCAGTGACACAGGCTGCCAAACCACTACCGGTTCAGCTGAACCGGTCCGAACCAATCCGAACCGGTCCGAACCGGTCCGAACCAATGCGAACCAGTAGGAACCCACCACTGAGTTACAACAGTACTGGAAATCATTTTTCACACTTACGATTTCCTGGATGGTCAATTGCTTCTCCCAAGATCTGGGATCTTTGTTGGGGAGGAGCCTCAGGAATCAGCCTGGAGATCTAGACGGTGCAGAGATGAACAGACTGACTCTGAAAATAAAAGATGAAGAGGAACTGGTGTACTTCAAGCCACGGTGAAGATTTTATGAATGGTTAGAGAAAGACATACAGAAAAGAAGGTAAGGGGAAGATAGGGAACCCCGACGATATGCCATTAAGTAGAAAAGTGGGGGAAGAGGGGGAGAAAATAGGGAAGAAAATAAGAGTGTATATATATATATGGTTTTCTGCCTGCATGGTCTTCTGTGATAAGCCGAAGGACAGAAAGAGGGAGTAGTGACCTTCCTCCCATATTTAGGCATACCAGGGGTTGTAACACAAATACACACACACACACACACACACACACACA